>MU759622.1:2185-52299 GCA_026770625.1 Nicotiana glauca | reverse complement strand
TATATATATATAAAATATATACTGACGCTATACTATGCACTAAATATATATATAATATAATAAAAATTATTAATATAGCGTCCAAAGTTGGTCGCTTGATATGATTAACAATAAATAAAAATAAAACGTTATTTACATCTCGAGACCAACTTTGGTCGCCAAAATTATAATTTTAAAATATTATAGCGACCAAAGTTGGTAGCTATTTTGTTTACCCGAAAAATTTGGTCCTTTCCAACTTTGGTACCTAAGGTAAAGGGATCAGCTTAATATGGACCAAGCGTGTTTGGTCGCTTTTTGGCCATTAAGCGACCAACTTTGATCGCTTTTCGTGATCGCTTTTTGCCGGATTTCTAGTAGTGGCATATGAAAATATTTTTGGTTTATATTTGGCAGAAAAACTAAGATCACTTCACTAGATGTTGAAAATTTGGAAAAGTATTGCCTTAATCTTGAGTGTTCCTTAAAGTATACTAATCAATTCGATATTGATGGTTTAGATTTATTATTTGAATTAAAAGTATCAAGAAAAATAATACAATTAGAAGATAACAGTTTAATTGATACACTTAATCAAATAAAAAGATTTAATTCTTTTTCAAATGCCTGAATTGCTTATGGAATATTGTTCATAACTCATGTTATGTTGCTTCAGCCGAAAGAAGTTTTCAAATTTAAATTGATAAATCTTACCTAAGAACAACAATGTCACAAGAAGATTAAATGGATTAACTATATTGTCAATTGAGAAATAGTCATCAGGAGTTATTGATTATAAAAAATTATTAATAACTTTGTATTTAAGAAAAGCTAAAAAAAATAAACTTGAAATAAATAAATCAAAAAGTTAAGGCCCCCATAAAATTTGATTTTGGGCCACAAAATTCATCGGGACCCCCCTTGGATGTATTGGTGGTGGTTGACTCTCGACAATGTTAGTAGTTAGCAGCGGTAATATAGAGGTGATGGTTAAGGTGGTTAGTGTGGTAGTGACCGGCAATTAATGGTATGTGACGATGACGATGGTGATGCTAGTGCGGTAGGAACATTTCTGATGGTAAAGTATACCCAAAAACCTAAATCAGTTATTATAGTAGACCTTAGTATAGTGATATCTGAATTATTAGTCATCAGAATTGGAGAAAAGGAAATATCCAAAAAGTAGAAAAACAAAAGTTAGTTGGTAGAATGTATGGTCTTTCCTTGGACAACTCATGGATATGAATCTTCATAGGTCTTTTCATTAACCTAAATAGGTCGCAAATATGCATAATTTTTGCGAGAAAATAAGAAAAATTTTCATGAAACCCTATCTTTTAGTGGTAATTATACTTCTGGATCAATCCAACCCGAATGGGAAGAAAAGGGTCAGCCAAACTGCGGTCCACTTTGTACGTTTGCTGAGCAGACCACTCAGGCATTTTAGAAAAGGGAAGGGAACTTCTCACCCCGAGGGAGGCGAAAAGTGGTAGCTTCTAGAATAGAAGCTTCTCCTTCACTGAATTAGAGCGCATTGCTATTTTGAAATAAGAAAAAGGTTTATGGATGAAGTAATCGGAATGACCCTCTCCGCCCTCTGCTCGGCAACGCAATTCCCATGCTCACAGCAAATTAGAGCAAAAAAACTATCTTTAGATACCAGTTGTTATATTACAGATTGTAGATACATTTTATGTTGTTATAAGATGTATTAGATGTATTTAAGCTACAATATTCATGAATACAGTAGCAAAAATAGGCATGAATCAGGGAAGTCCAGCTAATCAGTTGTTGTATTCATGGTGTGAAACATGAGATTATAGCTGGACAAATTATTGTATTCAACTGTATTCACGGCGTGAAACAGGGGAGTACATTGTTTTAAAACGAAAAATGAATCAATTAACATAATAGACTCCTAATATAACTCAACAAACTCAATTATAACACACAATATTTGTGTTTCCAGTTATAAAAAAGATTCTCAACCAATAAATACCCTAAATATATAACAATTTTTTAGAGAAATTATATAATACATCTGAATACATAAATTATATTAATTAAAAAAATATGAATACATTCGTGGCATATAGAGAGACAGTGAATACAATGAAATACATAGAATACAACGGGATGCATTAAAATACAATGAAAAAAAGACAATGAATACAATAAAATACATAGAATACATCGATATACACTGAATTAAAATTAAAAAAAAACAATAAATAAAATAAAATATATGAAAATACAGCGTGATACGTTGAAAAAATGGTGAAATATATTAACAGAAAATCAAGTTGCTCAGCCCCAAACTCTGTCATCTTTATTCAAGAACAAACCCTAATTTCTGGCGAATTCACCGTCGAGCAAAACCCTAAATCTCCCTGTTCCCACGTCGCCGACCATCGAAGACTTCATCTCCTTTGGATTCAATTTCGGTTGTAGAAATTACTAACACTGTTTGGGGACCTGTGACCGTCTTGTCAGAGGAGACATCCATAGCCGCACGACCATTTTTCTTATTCTTGTTTCTGTTCTTCGACATAGATATACAAACAGGGAGACGTAAGGATTTCTTCTGAAGTTGTAATTGCAATGGAAGGGTTTGGGGTTCAGCAAATCGAAATAGTCTGGCATGTATCAAAGTAGAGAGAGAAAGAAAATAGTGTAACTGAATAGCGTATTTAGTTGCTTAGGGGTAGGAGGTATCTAAAATTAAATAAAAGTATTTATAGAATATAATTTTTTAAATGATATTTATTTAAAATAAATAAGATGTTAACCTTTGCTATAGGAGGTAAAGATTTCATAAAATAATGCTTCACGGAAACATTCATACATATAGGCCTCAATTACCAATGATATTTTAATTAATTGCTGGTGATTCCTAGGCCGATCTATGAGAGAAAAATTCAACAACTTCTAGACCATTTGCAAAATTCCAAGAGGAATGTTGTCACAAACCAAACTAGGGGTTGAATTGGCATCTGGAGAAACCCAGAGACCTGTCGAACGAATTTTTAACCGTATCTAATATCCATCAATAGGAAATGCATTGAGGTCCGAAATGACCCATATAAATCCATAAATATCTTAATAGAACATATAATATTCGTACAAAGGCTCGAATACATAACATGTCTAAGATAATCTTCGACGAGAGGGCATCAACCGATAATATTCATAAACTGTACGTATATATTACCCACAGTAAATCCATAATAAAAAAATACAATATACAAATCTTAGTTAGAAATATAAGTAGCTAGCAGTCTCACGTCAAAGAAATCAACGAAACCTACGTATGTCATTCTCTTTGTCCGTATTCTCTGAAGATTGAAGAATGAGATAAAATTTATTAAGAGAAAGATTTATTTTATAAAAGCCGGACAGTTATATATAATCACAAACTACGCCAATTTTTTATTTTTTGGTAATTAAAGATTTTTATTTTCCAAGTAATATTTACAAAATATTTCCATTCTTTAGTTTGATCTTGGACACAAATCCCATATTCAAACTGTACCTCTCAGTACTATGTCTTCTAACTACTATCCTAATTACATATTCATACAGACATTAGGGTAGTAATTAAGAACTAATAACCTCTTCTTCAACCTTTGCATGATGCTGCCTCGAACATGAATTTCTTGAACTAGTTGTCGAACAATTGCTTCAATGCTCCTCTATTTCTCTTGGAATATCCTTGAGTTCATCTCTTGCCATATGCAATAGACTATACCAGCTATGGTTATTTTGTACACTTCTGCTGTAGAGCTCCTTCCTTTGTAATGACTTGCAACCCATTCTAACTCTTGCCCCCATTCCATCACTGCCTCTATAGTCCTTGCCATTGCAGTAGTGTTCTCCATATTCTTGCTGAGTAAGAACATTTAAAGAACAAATGCTCAGTTTCTTCTACTTTGTTACATAGTATGCACATTGTATTTTCAACACAGCCCCATTTGTTTAGTCTATCTCGTGTTAGCAATCTTCTGTGAGCAGCCATTAGTAGCGTAAACTACCACTTAGACAGCCCTGCATTGTTGCATGTAATTCTCCTCCATGATACTTTAGTAAATTCTCCTCTAAGCTTCAAATACATTGCCTTGGTTGAAAACTTGTCCATCTGTATAAATTCTTCTTCTGTCAGCCCAACTTCCTCAACTTGCATCTTTGGCTTCAGTATCTTTTGAACTACCCATGGTGCTTGCTTTGGGGTTCCACCTGCAGTCATGTATCTTTTGTAGTAGAGGTACACCCATTGTATCCATATTTTATCTTCGTTTTTGCTAAAGTTCCAAAGTAGCTTACATATAGATGCTTTATTCCAAATTCCTATGTCTAGTATATTCAAACCTCCAGCTACTTTTGGCCATCATACTCTGTCCCAAGCCAACAATGCTTCTTTGTGACTTCTACCCCTCCAGTCCGTAGGAATCTCTTGCATATACTCTCTATTACTTGGATCAATTTCTTTGGCAGCATGAACACTCGTGAACAAAATACTTGTGTAGAAAACAATACACTTTTGATTAGTTAAATTATGCCTACATAAGATAAGAATCTAACAGTCCATGATTGAATTCTTCCCAGCATATTTTCTATCAATGGTTGACACTGTACCACTGCTAATCTTTTAGTACTTAGAGGAACCCCTAGGTACCTCACATGCATTGATCCTTTACAAAAGCCTAGGATTTGTAAGATCTCCTATTTTGTATCCTTACTAACTCCACCAAAGAAGACTGAGCTCTTGCTAGTGTTTGCAACTAAGCCAGAAGCTTTAGAGAATTCTTGAAAGCATTGATAGAGTAGTTGTACAGATATAGTGTCACCTCTATAGAAAATCAATAGATCATCAACAAAACTGAGTTGTACTATGTTCATCTTAGCACACTTATGATGGTAATTGAAATTTGGATTCATCTTCAATGTCTTTAGTGTTCTTGTCAAGTACTCCATAGCCAATACAAATAGATATAAAGATAATGGGCCTCCCTGCCTCAGTCCCTTCCTTGCATGAAATGGTAGTGTATGCTGCCCATTGATAATGATAGAATAAGATACACTTCTCGCACACTTCATGATTCAATTGACAAATCTCTAAAGCATTTGTAAATTTTCCAGAACTTGTTCCATATAATCCTAGTCAATAGAGTCATAAGCCTTCTTCATATCAATCTTCATCATGTATCTTGGTGACACACCCTTCCTGCCATACCCTTTGACTAATTCATGACTGAGTATGATATTATCATTTATCAGCCTCCCTGGAACAAAGGCGGACTGGTTTCTATCTACTATATCATCTATTATCCACTGCAGTCTGTTTGTGATCACATTTGATATTATTTGATATAGTATGGTACAACATGATATTAGTCTGTACTCAGTAATACTAGCAGGATCATTCACCTTTGGTACAAGAGTCGCTGTTGTATAGTTAATAGGTTGATAGAGCTCAGAGTTTGTGATGAAATCCATTACTGCCTCTGTCACTTCCTCACCAATCACAGGCCAAGCCTTCTTATAAAATAAAGAATTGAACCCATCGCAGCCAGGTGCTTTGTTGTCTCCAATTCCAAGCAGTGCATCATATACTTCCTTTTTAGATACATCTTTCACCAATTGAAGTTGTTGTTGTCTGTTCACCAGGGCTCCATCTCTCATCACTACTGGATTTATAGCTAGCACAGTTCTATCTAATGATCCCAATAGTTGTTTATAAAAACCAAGTACTTCCTCTTCAATCTCTTATTTGGATTGTACTACAGCTCATTAGCCTTTTAGGCTCTTTATTTTATTCTGGAAGCATCTATTCTTCATACTTGCATGAAAATATGTTGTGTTACCATCCGCTAATTTCAGCCAATTCACTCTGGATTTTTGTTTCGTAATGCTTTCTTCTACCCCTAGCCATTTCTCTAGTTGAGCCTTTATATCTTTTTCTACCATAATCACATCTTCCTTCTACCCAGGGTCCCTCATTTTCTCCTGCAGTTCTGCAAGTTGATGTCTGCATCTGTCTATCTTCTTATCTAGTTCATCATATTCAGCTTTATTATGTTCCTTCATTGCTTGTTTCACTCTCTTTAACCTGCACCATACATCCATCATTTTGTTTTCCCCATTTCTCTTTTGCCATGCTTCCTTTACTCTTGTAAGAATTTCCTTATGTTTAGCTAAATGGTTAAGAAACTTGAAAGGCCTTGATTCACTTTCTTTATTATCTTCAAACTTATACTCAAAGGAGAGTGGTCTGAATATCCTGGATCCATTACTCTTACTTCTAGTTGTGGCATTTGTAGCATCCATACAACATTTACTATATCTCTATCTATTCTGCTATAATTATGTCCATTGGTTCATGTGAATCTCTTTCCAACAGTTCTAATTTCTGTTAGTCCATTTTGCTCGATAAAATCATTGATATCCCTGACTTCAGGCTCTTGTACAGGTTTGCCAATCGGTCTATCCTCTTGTCCTCTGATTGTATTATAGTCCCCCATTATCAACTATGCTCCTTGTTGTATAGTGCTCCACCCATTTAATTCATTCCAAAGCCTTCTTATAACATCAATTGTATGTAATCCATACACTGCAGTAAAAGTAAATCTCAGATTCATATCTTTTAGGTGAATTTCAATATGAATGTATTGGTCAGATTTCCCCAGCTCTCTGTATTCCACTTTATTAGAATCCTACAGTACCCAAATTCTTCCTCTATCACTATACTCATAGTTAGCTAACCATTTCCAGCCTGGAGTGATTCTCCTTAATACATTTGTATCATTCTGCTTCTTTATTTTGTGCTTTAGTATTGCAATTATACTTATTTTATTACTTTTAATAAACATCTTGACCTCTTTTTGTCTAGGGATTGACCTTGTTCAATCCCGTTATATTCCATGTAGCAAGTATCATACTAGGATGAATAGGTTTTGATCCCCTACTCCTACTTCTTCATTGCTCCTCTGCTTGCTTGTGCCTTCATCCATTGCTCTGTTGTATGCTAGCTACAAACCAGTCTCTGCCAGAACATTGAAACCATTTATCATGCTAATAGTTCCATTCTCTGGCTTCTCCCTGCTTTTAGCTATCGATTTCCCAGTAACTTTCTTCCATGCATGTTCTTGTTCTTTGCTTGATCCTACATTGTTTCCTTGTGTCTCATTGTAACCAGCTATTTCCTTGTCTTTGTTTGCCTCTGCCTTCTGCGGATTTCCTTTTTCATTTTGAATCACCTTGGGCTACCATTCTTGTTTCTGCTTCTACTTCTTTGTATTGTCCTTAGTGATTTTTTGCTCTCCTGCATTACATTGATGTCCCACTTGCATAAAAGTAGTACAGAATGTAGGAACCCAGTCATAGGTCACCTCTTGCACAAACACTCTTCCATTAGGATCTGTTACCTTCACTGCTTTAGGAAGTTCTTTAGTAATATCAACTTCAATTAAGACTCTAGCATAGGAAATTCGATCTAGTTGAGTTGTACATGCATCTGCATATATTGGAACTCCTAAGCTACTAGTGATTCTGTTTAGTGACTTTGCTCCCCAACAGTTAAAATGGAAGGTTAGTGAACCTTACCCAAACATGAATAATCTGTAACACTTCCTTAAAGTCAAAATCAGCAGTCCATAGTTACATTATAATTGGTTTGTTATTTAACATGGGAGGTCCAGAATATAAAACTTCATCTCTATCATTCATGGAATTGAATCTTACAACAAAGTATCCATCATTATGGAAGTAAACTTTTGGCTTCGTTCCAAAATTCCATTCAAACGCAATGAATCTCTCCATAGAACCTATAGTTAGGGTACTTCTAACTACATATAGAATCAAAGCTTGTTTCCACTTCTGCGTTTCGTCTTCTACTTCTTCCTTACTCAATTCATCTATTACCTTACCATTTTTAATAGTTGGAGCAATGAAACTCAGATCCACCCCCTTCGCCGTTATTCTGTTCTCTACAAATAGATTTGTCCTCTTCTTTTTCTCTGGTTCCATCTTCTCATTAATTATTGCATTTTGTCTCTTATCCGTGCTCTCCTTGTCCTTAATTTTCCCAGATTTCCTAGCAGTTGCACTTGAATTACTCACATGCATGTCGATTTGCTTTGGCTTTGTAGTCACCTCGATTAATCTACCTTCATCGAATTTCTTCTCAGTTAACATTATTGAATTGATGCTCATAGTAGGCGGAGTTTTCATATCTTCCTTCATAGTTGTTAGCGATGGCCACTGTTCCATTGAATTTTCTTCTTCAATTTGTGAATTCAGAACTCTGAGTATTACATACTTGTTCCTGCTATATCCATCCTCTAAATCACGACTGAATTTTTCTTAGGTCTGCCCCTTCCCATTGATGAACAACGTACGTTAGAAACCACGCTTATCATGTGCTGAGAGTAAACGAGAAGCGAAAAAAAGCAACAGTTTGAACTTTTTCATTGTCTTGTCTGCCAACATTGAAGAAATTTCTGGCCACTACTAAAAAAACCAGGGTTTAGCGACGGACAAAATCTGTAGCTAAACAAAAAAATCCGTTGCTAATCTCATTTAGCGACGGATTAGCGACGGATTATCAAAAGATTCTGCTAGCAATGAGGATTTTAGCGACAGATTAGCGACGATGTTCGTAGATAATTTTAGTTTTCTTTGTAGTGGGCATTCCACGTTCTTGAATTGCTTTTGATAATAAGAGGTGGACCTACATAAGTGGTAGAGGGGTTACTGGAATCCGTTAGCCATCGCAAAAATTGTATAGATATTTGTATATACATCAATAACCCCTTATATAATACCTTGAAACACAAAAGATGGACGGATGTGCTGATTTAGCATTAGGCATAAGCTCTTTTCCCTCAAATTGGACCCAAGATTGAAACCCAACACCGACAATGTTGCTTTTCTCCATTTTTCTTTTTTTTCTCTCTCAACTAGGTGATCGGCTTTTGCTCAGTACTGCATATGTAAAAGATTCTTTTAGCAAATTTGGTAAATTAGATCCAAAAGATAAGAAATGTATCTTTGTAAAATATTTAAAACATTAGAGAGGGTATGTGTTGATTGGTGAATTAGAGGATGGAAGTATTATTGAGATTGAATCAAGAGATATCACGTCTTTGGAAAATGATTTCCAAAGAAGGGAGAGTTAAATAATGGAGAGCCTCTTTATGAAATGTTGAACCAGCTAGTCAAAAAGTGTTTTCTGACACAATTGATAATTAAATCGATCAAGATCTTGTTTTTGATCCGAGTGGGAGTTCTCAATCCCAATATCCTTCTAATGAATCTGAATTTCAACTACGAAAGAGTACCAGGAAAAATATAGCCAAATATACCAGTGAGATTAAAGATTATATTTTCTTGGTGTCTCCTACAGAAATGGATGAGCCAAATCTGTGACTGAGACTTTATCGATCCCTGGAAAAGATAAGTGGATGAAAGCAATGAAAGGCGAATTATAGTCCATAAAAACCATCAAAGTCTGGGATCTTATTAACCTTCCACCTAGGCGTAGAGCCATTGGGAACAAATGGGTTAGCAAAGTTTAACACAAAGAGTATGGGTCAATAGAAAGATACAAGTCACGATTAGTGGCAAAAGTCTTTATTCAAGAAGCTTGAATAGGTCATGATGAAACAATTTCACTAGTTGTGAAGTTTACCTCAATTTGCTTACTTTTGGTTGTTGTTGCAAGTTTGGATTTGGAATTACACCAAATTGAAGTGAAGACATCTTTTCTCAACGGAGAACTAAACGAGGAAATATATATGGAACAAGTTGTAGGCTTCATCTTCAAAGGCCAAGAAAAGAAGGTCTGTAAATTGAAAAGATCTATTTATCACCTAAAGCAATCTTCAAGGCAATGACATTTGGGTTTTCACAAGGAGGTGATCTCATATGATTTCACCATGATCAATGAAGACCATTGCATTTATGTGAAGAAGTCCTATGGGATATTTGTAATTCTTTCTCTTTACGTGGAGAATACTTTATTAGCTGAAAATAATTTGGTGTATTTGAAAACTATCAAATCATGTCATTCAAGGTCCAAAGAGATTGTTCCAAAAAGTTATTGAGTTTTTCTCAAGAAACTTATATAAATTATTTTTGGAGTGTCTTCACACGAATAGTGCAAATCCATGGATACTCTTATAGTGAGAGGTGAAACTTTAAGTCTTAAAATGTGTTCTAAGACTAAAAATGAAAAGGAAGACAAGTCTCGAGTTCCGTATTCAAATGTTGTTGAGAGCTTGATGTTCGCTATAATGTGTTCACGCCCAGACCTTTGTTATGCCATAGGTCTGGTTAGCAAGTATCAATCCAATCCTAGAAGAAATCATTGGAAAGTTGTGAAGAGAATTTTTAAATACCGGAAGGGAACTGTAGATTATTTACTGTGTTATAGTGGAAAAGATTTATGCTTGAGAGGATATAAATACCGGAAGTAACATCACTGGTGGAGAAATGGCCAATATGATAGGGCAAGTGCTGGAATGTCATAAAATCACCTTCTATGAGGACGTGCTGCCGCCTGAAGGATTAGGTCACAACAAAGCATTGCATATCACTATGCAATGTGAAGGCTACTTCATCACTAGGATCCTGATTGATGGGGGTTCCAGCCTTAATATATGTCCATTGATAACACTCAAGAAGCTGGTTAAAGGATTGCTCGAGATAAAAGAATGAGCAATCAATGTGAAAGCTTTTGATGGGCCTCAGAGGTCCACCATCGGTGAGACTAGCCTGTGTCTGCAGATGGGACCAACTTGGTTCGAGGCTGACTTTCAAGTGATAGATGGGCCAACATCCTACAACCTATTGTTTGGGCACCCTTGGATTCATTTTGCAGGAGATGTGGCTTCAACGCTGCATCAGGCCGTAAAATTTGAAGGGAATCACCAGGAAGTGATCATTCATGGTGACCGTAGCAATCCTATATACAGTCGTCAGACCATTCCGACAATAGGGGGAGAAGAAAGTTAGGTTGAGATACCTACCACCACATCGAGCAAGTCAATGCTGTAGACAAGGATAAATGGTGGGACAACAAGATCGAGAGTATATTGAATTGGAGTGAGTATGAACCGGGCAAGGGGCTTGTTAAGAACCTCCAGGGGATTGCTAAACCCATAAAGCTCAAGAAGCATGACACTACTTTTGGTCTGGGATACGAGTAAACTTGGGAATAATTTAACTACTGGCCGCCACCATGGCGTGGTCCTTACTATCTACTGGAATAGCTGATATTGCCTTTGGAGCAGAATTTCTGACATGCTGACATTGTTTATGGGACAAACGAAGAGGAAACACTTGCTGCGGTGAAGAACTTATTCTTAGAAGACAATGACATGGATTGTTGTATTGTTTTCGAGGAGGAGGGGGGCGGGAAGGTCCTTCCATACAAGTTGCGAGTAGAGGGGCATACCTCAACAATTGGACCATCAGGACCACCAGAGCCCGTCGAGCCTCAGGGTGGCAAGGCTAAAAAAGTATCATGCATTATTTTTATTTTACTAGATAATCTTTCTTTTTGAATTTTTTATTTTTGCAATAAGATCTTCAATATTCAAAATAGTTATGGAATTTATCAAAGCATTTTGACTTTTCTTATGGATCAACACCTTATTATATTTTTCTCATTACTTTTCTTGCACAACATTGCTATTACTTATCTTGGTGAACTAATGACTGTGACATGCAATGAGACAACGCAGCAAACAAATATTGACTCAGAAGAAGATGACATACAAGAGGAGATCATCAAAGAAGTTGATAACTTTAAAAACAGACCTAAGTCCAACCTGGACGAGACATAAATTATTAACTTGGGAGATGCAGAGAATGTCGAGGAAACATGAATCAGCATTCACTTGTTGTCAACAGAAAAGAAGGAATACACCGAATTTCTAAAGGAATATGAGGACATATTCGCCTAGTCGTATGATGACATGACTGGACTAAGTACATCTATTGTGGCCCATAAACTGCTAACTGATCCGACATGTCCACCGGTAAAGCAGAAGCTCAGGAAGTTCAAGCTTGATATGAGTTTCAAAATCAAGGAAAAAGTCACTAAGCAAGTCAAAGCTAAAGTTCTCAGGGTAGTAGAGTACCCGACATGGTTAGCCAACATTGTATTAGTACCAAAGAAGGATGGGAATGTAAGAGTCTGTGTTGAATACCAGGATCTCAACCGGGCCAGTGCAAAAGATGACTTCCCCTTGTGAAATATACATATCCTGATCGACAATTGTGCCAAAAATAAGTTACAGTCATTCTTGGATTGTTTCGCCGTTTATCATCAGATCTAGATGGATGAGGAAGATGCTGAGAAAACAGCTTTCATTACGCCGTGGGGAATGTATTATTACCAAATGATACCGTTCGGCCTGAAGAATGCAGGGGCCACCTACATGAGGGCCATGACTACCATTTTCCATGATATGATAGAAAAAGAAATTGAGGTATATGTGGATGATGTCATCGTCAAGTCCAAGAAGGCTATTGATCACATGGAAGATTTGAGAAAGTTCTTCAACAGATTACGAAGGTACAACTTGAAACTGAATCCCACAAAGTGTGCATTTGGGTTCCAGCCGGGAAGTTTCTTGGGTTCATTGTGAGCCGCCGAGGAATAAAACTGGATTCATCAAAGGTCAAAGCCATTCAGGAACTTCCAGTACCAAAGAACAAGAAGAACTTGATGAGTTTATTGGGGAGACTTAACTATATCAGCCGGTTCATAGCTTGTCCACAGTTATCTTTGAGCCAATCTTTAAGATGTTGAAGAAGGACGCCGCTACCAAATGGACCGATGACTTCCAGAAGGCCTTCGATAGTATCAAGGAATACTGATCAACACCACCAGTCTTGGTCCCTCTCGAGCCAGGTAGACCCCTCTTACTCTATATCACAGTACTATATGGAGCCTTCGATTGCGTTTTAGGGAAGCATGATGAAGCGGGGAGAAAGGAACAAGCCATTTACTATCTCAGCAAGAAGTTCACTCCCTACGAAGCCCGGTATTCTCTTTTGGAACTCATCTGTTGTGATTTGACTTGGGTAGATCGAAAGCTGAGACATTACTTTTGTGCCTACACCACGTACCTCATATCAAGGATGGATCCTTTAAAGTACATCTTTCAGAAGCCGATGCCCACTGGCAAGCTAGCCAAGTGGCAAATCCTGCTGAGTGAATTCGATATTGTGTACATAACTCAGAATACGATCAAAGGACAAGCATTGGCAGACCACCTTGCTCAAAACCCCGTGAATGGAGAATATGAACCTTTGAAAACATATTTTCCCAATGAAGAGGTATCATTTATAGGAGAAGATATTGCAGAATCCTATGATGGTTAGAGAATGTTCTTCGATGGAGCAGCAAACTTCAAAGGAGTTGGCATAGGAGCAGCCTTGGTGTTAGAAACCGGTCAGCATTATTCGGTTTCTGCCAAACTCAAGTTCCCCTGCACCAACAATATGCCCGAGTATGAAGCTTGCATCTTAGGGCTCAAGATGGCTATTGACATAAACGTGAAAGAGCTGTTAGTGATTGGAGATTCAGATTTACTCATACATCAGGTGCATGTGGAATGGGCAACCAATAACTCCAAGATACTCCCGTATTTGCATAATGTACAGGAAATAAGAAAGAGGTTCACGAGGACGGAGTTCCAGCATGTTCCCAGAGTCCAGAATGAGTTTGCCAATGCATTGTCTACCCACTCATCTATGATACAACATCCAGACAAGAATTTCATTGATCTCATCCCAATAAAGATCCATGATCAGTCATGTTACTGTGTCCATGTTAAAGAGCAAGCAGACGGAAACCCTTGGTTTTACGATAGTAAGGAATATTTGGCAGAAGGAGAGTACCCGGAGCTTGCCAATCATACTCAGAAATGCACACTTCTGAGATTGTCCAACAACTTCTTTCATAGCGGAGGAATCCTATCTAGGAGGACTCCTAATTTTGGACTACTGAGATGTGTATACACAAAGGAAGCATCCAAGCTACTAGAGGAAATTGATGCTGGGACCTGTGGTCCACATATGAACGGTTTTGTCTTAGCAAAGAAGATACTCCGGGCTGGTTACTTTGGGATGACTATGGATCCAGTATGTCTGAAACTGCATCCACTATGTCCGAAAATTCCATCATTGTCAAATACATACAGACATAATAAAGTTACCTCCAATCAATCTCAACACAACAAACTCACGATGGCCGTTCGCTGCTTGGGGAATGTACGTTATTGGATTAATAGAGCCTTCCTCTTCCAACGGACACAGGTTTATCCTAGTGGAAATTGACTATTTCACAAAGTGGGTCGAAGTAGCATCTTACAGATCAGTGACTAAGAAAGTCGTGGCAGACTTTGTCCGCAACTGCATTGTTTGCCGATTCAGTATTCCAGAATTAATCATTACTGATAATAGCTCCAACCTCAACATCGACTTGATGAGAGGTATGTGTGAAACCTTCAAGATCAGACACAAGAATTCCACATCATACATGCCTCAAATGAACGGAGTTGTGGAAACCGCCAATAAGAATTTCAAGAAAATATCGAGAAAGATGATAGCGAAGCATAAACAGTGGCATGAGAAGTTATAATTTTCTCTATTAGGGTATTATACCATGGCCCGCACATCAACTGGGCCAATCCCCTATATGCTGGTTTATGGTACAAAAGCTATCATTCCCGCCAAAGTAGAAATTCCATCCTTAAGGATCATACAGAAAGGAAAAGTCGTTACGAGCATCTAGCTCTTATAGATGGAAAAATAATGAATGCAGTTTGTCATGGTCAACTCTATCAGAACAGAATATCCAGAGCCTTCAACAAGAGAGTCAAGCCCAGATAATTCACACCAGGGCAGCTGGTATTAAAGAAAAATTATCCGCATCAAGACGAGGCCAAAGGGAAGTTCACTCCCAATTGACATGGCCCATACATGGTTCATCGGGTTTTGACAGGAGGAGCGCTCATACTTGCTGAAATGGATGGAGAGGTCTAGCCAAAGCCGATTAATTCAGATACAGTCAAGCATTATTATGTGTAATCTTTATGTTTTCCTTATATGATGTAAATTGAACTACGCCTGACCTGATTCTCATTTAAGAGGGGATACGTAGGCAGTCCTATGGGTTCAATCATAATTCAATAGAATTTTCATTTCCCCCCTCCCCACAAAAAATTGGAAACTGGGGGAGAATTTTGAGGAGGACCCTCAAAATTCTGAAGTAATTTCAGCCGATCGTCACACGAGCAGCAGTCAAAAAAGTCAGCCCATCAAACTGGGGTAGATTTTGAGGAGGACCTTCAAAATTCTATAGCAGGAGAGGTTGCAATGTCTTGAATCGCATCAAAATCGTTGGTTCATCTAAAAACTACTTTAATTATACATTAAAGTTATACTCTTACAAAATCATGCATATTTATTATCACAATTGCTTTCTTTAGCAACGCTACCCCAACAATACAGACATCATCGCCATATCAAAGCCAAAAAAGTCAAGCAAAGCCAGCGGGGATGCGAACTAACCTTCCCCTTTACAAAACTCACGATTTTTCTTTATATGCAGGTACCGGGATTATGAAATAATTAAACTCATTGTACATACATTTGTCCAAAGATACTATTCTCCAAACCACTATACTTACCGGCATCTGCTATCAGCATGCACCCATAACGTTCCATACGTCACAACGCTCCCAATAATTGCCACGCCGCAATTTGCTATCAGCTAAGAAACTCTACTACCATTCTGCTTTCCGCAGTTAAGCTCTACCTCCATCTGCATTTGCATTGCATAAGGATACTATTCTGCCTTCCAACTTGCATAAGGCTACCATTCTGCCTTCCGAGGTTAAGCTCTACCTCTATTTGCATTTGCATTGCATAAGGCTACTATTCTACCTTCCAACTTGCATAAGGCTACCATTCTGCCTTACGAGGTTAAGCTCTAACTCTATCTGCATTTTCATTGCATAAGGCTACTATTCTGCCTTCCAACTTGCATAAGGATACCATTCTGCCTTCCGAGGTTATGTTCTACCTCTATCTATATATACATTGTATAAGGCTACCAATCTGTCTTCCGAGACTAAACGATGTCTCCATCCACATTGCACGACTGAAAGATAGCCATATTTGCACGGCAGAAAGATCGCCACACTGCACAGCTGAAAGATCGCCACATTGCATGGCCGAAAAATTACCGCATGCTACTGCATCCTTCATGGTCTAAAATATCGCCAAATTATCCAAAGGCATCATCGTTCGGAGGCACCATCCGCATAGCCCGAGAACACCATGTCATGGCCTAAGGATCTCCTTCAATATTTTGCATATGATTATTCAAAGGCATCATGGTTTGGAGGCACCGGTTTCATACCCCGAGAGCATAATTTCATACCCAGCGAATCCTTTATACTCTTTATAGCCCAGGACATCATGGTCTAAAGACGTCATCATAACCGTCTGAAGACAACATTTATGTTCCAACAGGAATTTGCATTATGTCTAAATTTATGGTAAATATATGCTTGTGTTATTTATTTGCAGGTAAACCGGCAAGCAACAACCATCCTGGTAGGAGCATTTCCGCTCTAGTGCCTGCAGCCACATCAACTCTACCCGTTCCCGTAAGCCTCCACTCACCCTAACCAAAACATTGCATCCGTTCCTGGAAAGTACATGTTAGCATACTCTGCCGACAGATCCGGAACTACATATGGCCTGATTTCAGTAAAACTAGGGATATATAGGCAGCTAAGAAGCCCAGACGTGGCCTATCTTTTTCAAACCGTTTCATTTGGCCAAAATTTGGCCATCATATCTTTACCAGCCAACTCTTTCATCCTTCCCGGGTATAGAGGAGCGGCTGTTGATACCCAATTTTCCATCTTTTATCAGCAAAGTACTTTCAAAATTGCATATGTATGCATATATAAGCGAATCCAAGTGCTTCCCTATTTTTCCTTAATTTAAAAGATTTTATTTTTATTTTTTTAATCAATTTATCCCCCTATTTTATCCATAACAAATCCCATAATTAATTCTAGAATTATTATTTTTGATGATTTATTTATTGGATCTTTATGTTTATGTTAAAATATAATTAAGGAATTTTTTGCATGTTCTTACAAAATTATTAAGTATTTTTAGGCTAAAATTGTATAATTATAATATTAGCACCTTTTTAGATTTAATTGTGTTTTATATTTATAAAATTAGGTCTTTTATTTTTAAATTATTAATTATGTACTGTAAATCATTTTAGTACCTTTAATTTATTTTGAAAAATTATTTTATTATTTTTTATAAATCAAATAGAAAAATTAGCTAATTAAATGTTAGCCACATTTTATTTTGATTGTAGTCTAAATTGGACCCCAATATGAATCCCAATTATCCTGGACCAATTCCTATTAAACCCCGATCGAATTTCAATTTAAACAGACCTAAAATAAGGTTTAATAGAAAGATACAAGGTACAATTAGTGGCAAGAAGCTGGAATAGGCCATGAAGAAACAATTTCACCAGTTGTGAAGTTTACCTCAATTCATTTAGTTTTGGCTATTGTTGCAAGTTTGGATTTGGAATTACACCAAAGTGAAGAAATCTTTTCTCAATGGAGAACAAAATGAGGAAATCAACATTGAACAAGTTGCAGGCTTCATCGTCAATGTTTAAGAAAATAAGGTCTGTAAATTGAAAAGATCTATTAATCACTTAAAGCAATCTTCAAGGCAACGGTATTTGAGTTTTCACAAGGAGGTGATCTCATATGATTTCACCATGATCAATGAAGACCATTGCATTTATGTGAAGAAGTCCAATGGGATATTTGTAATTCTTTCTCTTTACGTTGAGAATACTTTATTAGCCGAAAATAATTTGGAGTATTTGAAAACTATCAAGTCATATCTTTCAAGGTCCAAAGAGATTTTTCCAAAAGTTATTGAGTTTTTCTCAAGAAAATTATATAAATTATTTTTGGAGTGTCTTCACATGAATAGTTGCAAATCCATGGATACTCTTATAGTGAGAGGTGAAACTTTAAGTCTTAAAATGTGTTCTAAGACTGAAAATGAAAAGGAAGAAGAGTATTGAGTTCCGTATTCAAGTATTGTCGGGAGCTTGATGTACGTTATGATGTTTTCTCGCCCAAAACTTTGTTATGACGTAGGTATGGTCAGCAGGTATCAATCCAACCCTGGAAGAAATCATTGGAATGTTGTGAAGAGAATTTTTAGATACCTGAAGGGAACTGTAGATTATTCACTATGTTATAGTGGAAAAGATTTATACTTGAGAGGATATAAAGATGTTTCTTGGGCTGGTGACCAGAATGAAAGAAAATCAATATCCGGTTATGCTTTCTTCTTTAATGGTGGTTCTATTTCATGAAAAGTTGAGAAACAAACTTGTATTGCCCTTTCGGCGATGTAAGCTAATTTCGTGGCTTGTTTGTGTGTCGTACAAAAAGCTTTTTGGTTGAAGAGATTCTTTGAACATTTGAAAATTACAAAGAATTCTCAGGGTCCTTGATAACTGTGATTTTTACATGTTTTATACCCATTCTTGCCTAAGCTTTGTGCGTGAATTGCCATAAATTAGTCCCAAAATGCTTACAAGTTACGCTTGATTGCAGGTTTGAGCGACAAGATGACAAACGTCAAAGATCGGCTAAAAAAGGAGTGAAATCTGCCAAGTGTCAAAAGACAAGTGATGTGGGGAACAAGTGACCTGCGCGGTCCGCACTACTTTGCCACGCCGCCGCGCAGAAAAGTTCAGAGGATGAGAAATGTTAATGTTAACCTGCGCGGTCCACACTGATTCGCCACGCGACCGTGCAAGGAAAGTTCAGAGACTGGCTTAATTCCATGCTAACCTGCACGGTCCGCGCTCCTTTCTACGCGGTCCGCGCTGTTCAAAGTTTAGAGACCTGAGAATTCAAGGTAAAATCCCACGCGGCCGCACACCAAATCAGAGTGGTCCGGCGTGGATGAAGTTTAGATAGTGTGGATTTGTACCAAAACACCTACACAGCCGCAACCTATTTCTACACGGTCCGCACCCGTCATCTAGCGCGGCCGTGCATCATATTTGTGCGGTCCACGTCCCCAGTTTCAGAAGAGAGATATGAAGACCAATGATCCCTACGCGGCTGCGCGGCCTTTCTGCGCGGTCCGCGCAAGACCCTCACGGGTATTTTTGTCCAATTTTTCCTGTGTACTATTAATAGAACATTTTACTTTTTTAGGTGGGGTATTAAGCATCAGACAACAGCTGAGCTCGTGACTTCAAAATTTTAGCCTATTTTGGGCAATTTCATCTTGTATTAACGTGGATTTGAGTAGATTAACATCATAGTTAATTAATATGTCAATTTTATCTTCTATTTCTTCAATTTCTATTTCTATTATGTCTAGCTAAACCCATTAGCTAGGGTTGTGGCTCAACCCTAGTGTGGGTAATTAATGGGTGTGATTGTTTAGTGCATGAATGATGTTGGGTGTTTGTTATTTGGGTTAATCTTATGTTTTCATCAAGATTTGGTGGTTACAAACACTAATTCTAGCTTAGTGGGTCTTGACTGTTCTTGAGAAAGAGAGTCTATGACCCCAAGATTAATTCCAACAAGGAATTGGGATGGACCCATGAGAATGGTAGTCCCAATTAACGGGTTAAACCTCGAGAGAGTAATTACCCAACTTGAACCCTAAGTTGCTTGGGAAAATTGGCCTACCCAATTGGTCTCGAGAGAGTCAATTAGGCAAAATCACTCTCTCTACCGAGAGGTGTGAGAGTGGATGCAAAAGTGCAATGGTTATAGCATAAGTCCCATAATCATCATTCGTGCATTAGGAATTTCTACCCGTTAGTTGACCACCTAGGTAAATGCCACGACCCTAGTGCCTTTCTCTATCTTGCATACAACCTAGAATCAATATTTTTGCATAACTTTGTTTTAACTAGTAGTTGTTAAATTGTAGTTGATAATTATAAAAACCCAAAAATGGTAGAAGTACAATTTGGAGCCAAAACACATCTCTAGACTAAGCAATTACTCAACTCCCTTTTCTAGCTCCCTGTGGAAATTGACCCCGATACCAATATTGGGTAAAAGTATTAGCGCCCACTCTTCCTAAGGTTGAGTCCGCTGCGATCACTTTTTGGTGCCATTGCCGGGGAGCTTACTGTGTTGACTATTTGTGTAGCTAGTTTTGTGTTTTGCTTCTCTTTCCTTCTTTTTACTAACGTTATTTGTGTCGATCCATCAGGTACACATGGATCTAAACAGAAATGTCCCTCTTGACAATGTGGTCGCGGGGGAGGAGGTTGATGAGGTTGAACAAGAGGAGATCCAGGTACTACAACTACCACGGAGAGGTAGAAATGCTAATTCAAATTCTAATGATCAAATCCCAGACCCTCCTCCACCTCCACCAAGAGTAGCTCCAAGGGACCTTACGAACCAGGGTTATGCAAGTGCCATAGTTTCTCCCCGAATCCGGGCGGGGAATTTTTAAATCACCAATGTTATGTTGATACTTCTCGAGCAAAGAGGGTATTTTACGGGCGCCTCCAACCAAAATGCATACAAGCACTTGAAGGGGTTCGTAGATACTTGCTGGGGGAGTAAAAAAACCAGTGTGTCTGAGGATGCTTTGAGATTGAGGCTTTTCTTGTGCTCTCTTCGGGCGAAAGCATTGGATTGGTTAGAAAGGCTTCCAAATCATTCAATCACAACGTGGGATGAATTGGCGGACAAGTTCATTGCCAATTTCTTTTCTCCAAGTCACATGGCAGCACTCCGTGATGAGATTTTGGCTTTCAAACAAGAGCCAACGGAACCTTTGCATGAAATATGGGAGAGATTTAGAACTATGGTCAAAGAATGTCCAGATAATGATATGACTGATGTGATGATTCAACAAACTTTCTATAGAGGCATCAACATAACAAATCAATGTATTGTGAACCAATTGGCGGGTGGAAATTTTATGAAGCTCCCGTACAATGAATCTTGTGATGTGTTAGATGAAATGGCCGATACTTCTTCGGCATGGCAAAGCCGGGCAAATGTTCCTCAAAGAGATCCTAATGTCATACATTTGGATACTGAGTTACATGATCACGGCCAAGCCATTGCCGAACTTACAACAACAATGAACCAATTGGCAAATGCGCAATTGCAACAAGTTCAAAACCCACGCCAAGTCGATGCCATGGAAGGAGTGAATATGATGAAAATAAGGCAACGAGGGAAACAACCTCAAGGAAATTGTGACAACTATAATGATGGTAGTGGTTATTCAAACGAGTGCTATGATGAGCAAAGTGAGGATTGTCAATATGTTAACAACTACCAAGGAAATAGAAGAAATAAAGGCAATTAACAATGGCGATCTTAAGGGAATTGGAGTAATCAACAAGGAGGTGGAAATTGGAATAACAATAATCAACAACAAGGTGGTGGAAATTGGAATGGGAATAACCAAAACAACAATTGGGGAAATCAAGGTAACAATGGTGGAAATTGGAATGGAAACAACAACAACAATTGGAACAATAACAATGGCCAAGGGGGGTGGAACAACAATAGTGGTCAAGGTAATCGGGGGCAAGGCTTTCAAAGGCCTCCAATGTTTCAACAACCGAACAACCCGCCACCATATCAATCTCAAGGGTCTAGTTCTTTGGGCAATGAATTTGGGAGAATTGAGGTTATGTTTGAACAAATGATGAAGAAGAACCAATACTTCGATGCGCAATTGGCTTTACACAACATTTCCATTTGTAACTTGGAGGTGCAACTTAGTCAAATTTCACAATCCTTAAATACTCGCCCAAAGGGTGCTCTACCTAGTGACACAGTAGTGAACCCTAAGAGTGGGCACAACAACCATGTGATGGCGGTGCACCCAAAGTGGATGAGGCGGTGATATGCATGCCTCAAGAGAGAATCGAGACATGGTGGATGAAGATGAGTTGCATAATGATGATATGCCTACATGGGTTGATGATGTAGTGGAACCAAGTACAAGAAATGAAGTGCGAATTGAAATTCATGAGGTTGAGGAGGAGGCACAAGAGAATGTGAACCCGTCTAGGGAATATGTGATAGATATGCCCGAATCGGAGGTGCCAAAAGCCAAGGCACCCTTGCCTAGTCCTCCTCCGACCTACCCTCAACGTTTGGCCAAGCAAAAAGGTGATAACAAATTTAAGAAATTCATTGAGATTATGAAGAGTTTGACTATCAATGTGCCTTTGGTGGAGGCACTCGAGCAAATGTCGGGGTATGTGAAATTCATGAAGGATTTGGTTACAAAGAAGAGATCAATGGAGTGTGAGACAATCAAGATGACCCATTAAGTGAGCGCAATTGTACACTCCATGCCTCCTAAACTTGAGGACCCCGTTGCATTCACTATCCCGTGCACTATTGGAAGCGCCGACTTTACAAAAACCCTTTGTGACTTGGGGGCGAGTATCAACTTAATTCCATATTTGGTTTTCAAAACTTTGGGAATCGGGAAACCTCGCCCGACTTCAATGAGTCTCCAAATGGCGGATAGGTCAATGAAGCGGCCTTTGGGTATCATCGATGATGTACTTGTTCGTGTTGATAAGTTTATCTTGCCGGCCGACTTCGTGATACTAGATTGTGAGGTGGACGTTGAAGTCCCAATTATCCTTGGAAGACCTTTCCTAGCAACAAGGAAGGCTTTGGTTGATGTCGAGGCAGGAGAGTTGGCCTTCTGAGTTGGTGATGAAAAGGTGGTATTCCATGTATGCAAGTCTATGAGGCAACGAAATAGCACCGAGGTTTGCTCATTTGTTGACATTGTCACGGCGGTTATAGTGGATGACACAAGCGCAATGATCAATATTGAAGACCCACTTGGCGGTGCTTTTGAACATGGAGGCTAATGATGATGCCGGGAGAAATGAATGTGTAAATGCTTTGCATGGTATGGGCGTATACTCTTATGAGCCTAGGAAGTTATCATTGGACCTTGAGAATCGTAAAACTTCCCCAACAAAGCTATCTATTGAGGAGCCATAATTGTTGGAGTTGAAACCACTTCCTCCTCACCTCAGGTATGAATACTTGGGTCCTAATTTCACTTTGCCTGTTATTCTTTCGTCTTGCTTAACTAACTTGCAGGTTGACGCCACTTTGGTAGTTCTCCAAAAGCGCAAGCGGGCGATTGGATGAACGCTGGCAGATATTTGGGGTATAAGCCCTACTTTTTGCATGCATAAGATCATTTTGGAGGAAGATGCAATGTCGTCTCTTGAACACCAAAGAAGACTAAATGAAGCTATGCAAGAGGTAGTCAAGAAAGAGGTTATCAAGTGGTTGGATGCCGGTGTAGTCTACCCAATATCGGATTGTTCATGGACCTCCCCGGTCCAATGTGTGCCAAAGAAGGGGGATATGATGGTCGTCACAAATGCCAACAATGAATTGATTGCTACCCGTACGGTCACGGGTTGGAGGGTGTGCATGGATTATAGAAAGCTCAACAAGGTCACTAGAAAGATCATTTCCCTCTACCATTCTTGGACCAACTGCTTGATTGTTTAGCAGGTCGGGCTTATTATTGCTTCCTTGATGGCTACTCGGGTTACAATCAAATTCTCATTGCCCTAGAGGATCAGGAAAAGACAACCTTTACATGTCCGTATGGCACATTCGCTTTCTCAAGAATGCCATTTGGACTTTGTAATGCTCCGGCGACCTTCAAAAGATGTATTATGGCAATCTTCACCGTCATGGTGGAGGATATTCTAGAGGTCTTCATGGACGATTTTACTGTGGTGGGGGACTCATTTGAAGAATGCCTAGTAAACTTAGACAAGGTGTTAAAAAGATGTAAGGAAACAAATCTTGTACTAAATTGGGAGAAATGTCACTTTATGGTGCAAGAGGGAATTGTCTTGGGGCACAAAATCTCAAAGCATGGTATTGAAGTTGATAAGGCAAAAATAGAGGTCATCTCAAGGCTCCCTCCCCCAACTTCTGTCAAAGGGGTGAGGAGTTTTTTGGGCCACGTCGGGTTTTACTGGCAATTCATTAAGGATTTTTCAAGAGTTGTGAACCCGCTTTGTAAAATGTTGGAAAAAGATGTGAAGTTCGTCTTTGATGAGAGGTGTATGGAGTCCTTTGAATTGTTGAAACATAAATTGCCCACAACGCCCATCATCACAGCACCCAACTGGGAATTGCCTTTTGAGCTTATGTGTGACGCGAGTGATGTAGCGGTTGGTGCGGTGCTTGGCCAAAGAATCAACAAAATGTTCCATCCGGTGTACTATGCAAGAAAGATGATGAATGAGGCTCAAAAGAACTATACAATCACCGAGAAGGAGTTACTAGCTATTGTGTTCGCCATGGAAAAGTTCCGACCATACCTTACGGGGGTCAAGGTGATTATCCATACCGATCATGCCGCCCTTAGGTATTTGATGACAAAGAAAGATTCGAAGGCGAGGTTGATGAGATGGGTACTACTCTTGCAAGAATTTGATTTAGAGATTGTGGATAGAAAAGGA
Organism: Nicotiana glauca; assembly: GCA_026770625.1. Taxonomy (NCBI): domain Eukaryota; kingdom Viridiplantae; phylum Streptophyta; class Magnoliopsida; order Solanales; family Solanaceae; genus Nicotiana; species Nicotiana glauca. Next base: position 27,704 of record MU759622.1, on the reverse strand, counting down.
AGTGAAAATCAAGCCGCGAATCATTTGTCCCGGCTAGAGGAAGAAGGGAGACCGAGCAATGGTGTTGAGATAAATGATGCTTTTCCGGATGAACAACTCCTTGCGGGGTCTATGCATGATATGCCGTGGTTGCCGATGTGGCCAATTATCTTGTGACCGGTATAATCCCGTATGAGCTCTCTTCTAACCAAAGGAAGAAGCTCAAGCGAGATAGTTTGGATTACTATTGGGATGAGCCCTACTTGTTTAAAATTTGCACAGATGGTGTGATTCGCTGATGTGTCCCGAAAGAAGAACAATTGAACATATTGAAGTCTTGCCACTCTTCTTCTTATGGTGGTCATCATAGGGGAGTGAGGACGGCGTCAAAGGTTTTAAGTTGTGGCTTCTATTGGTCGACTTTTTTTCAAGATACAAGCGATATGGTGAAAAGGTGTGATGCATGCCAAAGAGCTGGCGGGATTTCTAAGAGGGATGAGAGGCCCCTTAACACGATTCTAGAGGTTGATATTTTTGATGTTTGGGGGATCGACTTTATGGGGCCATTTGTGAGTTCTTGTGACAACACCTATATCTTGGTAGCGGTTGATTATGTGTCGAAATGGGCCGAGGCCGTTGCTTTGCCCAACAACGAAGCTCGAAGTGTGGTAGTTTTCTTGAAAAAGAGTATCTTCACTAGGATTGGCACTCCACGTGCTATCATTAGTGATGGTGGTTTTCATTTTTGCAACCAAGCTTTTGACTCTTTGCTAGCCAAGTATGGGGTAAATCACAAGGTGACCACTCCTTATCATCCTCAAGCAAGTGGCCAAGTTGAGGTTTCTAACCGAGAGATAAAGAGTATTTTGTCCAAGACTGTTAATGCAAATAGGACTGACTGGTCGAAGAAATTGGATGATGCTCTTTGGGCCTGTTGTATAGCTTTCAAGACTCCGATTGGTATGTCACCGTATCGGTTGGTGTTTGGGAAGGCTTTTCATCTTCTGGTAGAATTGGAACATAAGGCTATGTGGGCTTTGAAAAAGTTGAACTTAGAATAGGATGTCGCCGCAAATCTCCGGGTTGAGCAATTGAATGAACTTGATGAGTTTAGGTTTCATGCTTACTCCAGCTCGTCCTTGTATAAGGAAAAGATGAAGTACCTTCACGACAAGTATGCCAGATGGAAGGAATTCAAAGTTGGTGACATGGTTCTTCTTTTCAACTCCCGGTTGAGATTATTTCCGGGCAAGCTGAAGTCTAAGTGGAGCGGTCCTTTTGAAGTGGTTGGTGTAACTCCTTTTGGTGCCATTGATCTCGAAAATAAGAATGGTGAAGTTTTCCGGGTCAATGGGTGTAAGGCCCCGTGAAATCCCTACTCAAAATTCCGGATCCCGTGGTGCCAATTTAGGATCATGTGCTAGAAATTAGTAAATACGCTTCCGCGGCACGGACCTTTTTTGGATTGAATAATGCATTAAAAAGTCAAGAATAAGTTTCTAGAAAAATGCAAGAAATGCGGTCCAGAATGCGGTCGCATAATTGAAATGCGGATCGCATATCTGCCGCAAAGTGAGGTAGAATGTTAGTTAAAAATTGAAGTCAGTTATGCGGTCGAAATGTGGTCGCATAATCAAAATGCGGACCGCATAGTCGTCGCATATTTTCCCTTTGAATTTGCAAAGGTCAGTTCTGCAGTGCACTTTGCGACCGCAGAACATGAATTCTTACCGCATTCTTACCGCAGAATGAGTCAGAACGTATGGTTTTTGGGAGGCATTCTGCGGTCTATTATGCGGACCGCATGTTCATTCTGCGGTCGCAAATGCGACCGCATAGTTGACTCGGGGCTCCAATTTTCTAATTTTTAACCCGACTTCCATATCGATATAACCGGTGTTCTAGCTCATTTTGAACATTCTTCTGAGCATTTCTAGAAAGAGGAAGAGGTTTATTAGTGAGGGAAAGTCTCCCATCAAATTATTTCATAAGATTGGGCTAAATCAATGAAGAAAATCAAGTGAAGGCTCTTGAATCTTCATCCCAAGAGATCGAAGCGCCAAGAGTTCCGGAAGATTGTAAAAGAATAAGGAAAAGCTTTATTGAGGTATGTATGGCTAAAACTCCCCTTTTATTAGAAATCGAGCTCTGTTGGTGCTGACGAACGTGTGGTAAGGTCGTATTAGTGAATGTATCGATTGTGGCTGTGTGTTAATTGATTTGCAATTATCTACATGTTTACATGACGGGTGTGCCTCAATGTGTATAACATACCAATCTTGATAATTAGATAATGATGAAAAGAATGGTTATATATTGAAATATTTGGGCTATAAGCTGACACTGAAACAAAAAATTATTCATGCTAGCTATGTGCTCACTATTTGTGACTGCAACTTGAGTTATCTTTGATATATGTGTCTATGATCATAACTTGTAAAATGAATGTTGGAAAGGGAAAACGATGTGATGGTGGTGGCTATGAGTGCCCAGGAATTGTTATGATATATGTGGAATAAAGATTTGAAGGTATTGATAAATGAGAATCGAGTAATGCCTCCAAGAAGGTGACCTAGACGATCGGGTGGTGATCGGACACCATGCCGCACACATGGTGGTAATGTGCTGATATTGAATTCCGGATAAAGGAAATGAATTATTGATTAAGAGTAATGCCTCCAATGGGGTGACCAAGCCAGTCGGGCTGTGACCGGACTCCGCTCGAGATGGCGGTGGTAATGAGAATAGTGGTGAACATGTGACAGAAATACTCTATTCTATGTTGTGGAAATTGTATGAAAGATTATGTGAATTACTTCTTTGACTTGCACATATTATTTGCTTGCATCTGTTTGATAGTTCTTTCTGGTAAAATGGTGTTTAGTTATACATACCAGTACAATTCAAATGTACTGACGTCCCTTTTGCCGGGGGCGCTACATTCGTGTTATGATTGTAGGTGGCTCCATAGCAGACAGTGCCGACCGTGTGTAGCGGAGCGTTATTCTACTCGATGTCTCGGTGAGCCCCTTATTCTTCCATGGGGCTGCATGGTGTATCTTTTGTTATTACAGTTTTTCACTTTTGAGGTATAGCCGGGGCCTTGTTGCCGGCATAGTCATGCTTATCTGTTGTATCTTTAGAGGCTCCAAAGACACTAGTGTGGGTTATGTACGGGTTTTGGGGAGTCCCCTATATGTATATGTTGTAATCCTAAACTTGTGATGTCCTTAAGCCGTAACTCTAATAGAATCCATGAAGCTAGCTTATGAAAGGTAAATTTTTATGATATGAAATGAACCAGTAATGTGGTATACACTGTGTATTATCATTCAAATTAATCAAAGGCATGAGTTCCGCATTCATTTTGAGTTGGGGTAGAAAGTGTTCAGTAAGGCTTGCTCAGTCGGTTTCATTTGATTGAGCACCGGTCGTGCCTCCCGAGGTTGGGGCGTGACAATGGGTATCGTGTCAAGCACTATTTGGGAAAGTTTGATGAAAGCTATGTGGTGGCACTCATTCATTTGAAGTGACTGTGATGCTAACATGCGTCGTGCCGCGACATTAAATCAGGCGCTTCTTGGGAGGCAACCCTTGTCTTTTCTTTTTCTTTGTTTTTATGTTGTAGAATAGGATTTTTGAGCTGATAGTACGTGAAGTGTTGTAGGGACAATGTTGAACCAATGCAGGACAAAAATGCAAAGTGCTAAGTCTCTGAAGATGGCCTACGCGGCTGCGCACCAAAACAGTGTGGTCCGCGTAGGTTTGAGCAATTGTGAGTTAAGTCTCAGAAGAACCAGCGCGGCCGTGTCACATTTCTTTGCGGTCCGCGCTGGAAGAGCCAAAATGACATGCTCTCTGACAAGTTCCCACGCGGCCGCGCACCAAAATAGTGGGGTCCGCGTGGGTTGTGCAAGTGAAATGGAAGCTGGAAAATCCAGCGCGGTCCGCGGCTATTTCTGCGCAGCCACGCAGGTAGGTAGGTACTGGGTCCCAGATTTTTCTATAAATAGAGGCCTTGGGCCTCATTTTAGCCTTTTCGCAAATTCTCTACCTAAGCACTCCTTTTTACTGTTCATCAAAGGATTTTTGCTCACATAGTAAATTTCATTAATCCCTGGTAACAATTCTTTCCTATCTCATTCATAGTCTAATTTTTAATTATTTTAATTGCTTTTCATTAGTATAACTTCTTAATTCTTCTCTTTCTTGCTTAGTTTACACTGATAGGTTAGATTTTTGTGTGTTTCTGTTGAACCATGGGCATGAAATCATGTTTAGTAATTAAGTAGGGACAAATAGCACCCGTAATTTGAACAACTTGGACTTAATTGAACAAAAATCCCGACTCAGTTAATTTATCCCTACGCGGCCGCGCACCTTTTCTGCACGGTCCGCGATGCTTTCGTGTGTTTGATGAATCGTGTCTGCGCGGTCCGCGTGCCTTTTGTGCACGATCCGCGCTAGCTCAGCGCGACCGCGGTCCAAAACAGTGCGGACTGCGTGAGTAAGGTTCAGAGAAGGCTACATTTGGGTAATTGCTCTACGTGGACTGCGTTTCACTTCTGTGCGGTCCGCATTGAACCAACGCGGCCGTGGTCCAAATCAGTGCGGACCGCGTCGATTAGTTCAGGGAAATGATGTTTGGAATAATTGTTAAGCGCGGCCGCGTGTCTCTTTTGTGCGGTCTGCACCTCTGTGTCTGCTTCACTAAGTCTGCTTTTTTGCTTTTAACTGAACTGTCTATTTTACCTCATGTGCTTCTACTAACAATGTTAGACATGTATTCCTTGCAGATAATGGTTCAAAATGTGGGGCAAAAGAAAAACAACCCGGGAGAGGTGGTTCCTCCCGAGGGGGCAAAGGGAAGCGGGTGGTCAAACTCACTCCCCAGGTTCGGGAAAATATAAAAAAGACCCGTAAGCTGATACGGGCAGCTGATAGAGCGGCCTCAAACTCTATGGGGAGTAAGTATGCACCATCTCGGGATATCACTTTAGAGTCTGCCCCCACCCACATGTTCACATCATTTCAACTCCATGATTCCCCTTCTTTTGATCATGGTGATGTAGCCACCTCCAAGAAACCAGTTAATGTCATCACGGACTCGTCTGATGAGTCTGTAGCAAGAGAAGAAGAGCAACACTCCACCTCTCCCACAACTTCATTTTTAGGGGAGAGTGGAGGGTATGCTGAGGGGGTGAACCACAAGTAGGGGGGATAGAGCGGACTAGAAAACCGGAGGCATGGGCAGACAGATTCGTTTGTGAGGTGGCTTTTCACAAATTCAGGGATTGGTGGCCCAAAAGAAAATTGATCCCGGAGTGACAATTTATAGATGCTGATCTTGTCCCTCTCAACCCTCATGTGCAAGCTCAATTCCAAATGAGAGAGGGTTGGGGCTTCTTCAAGGAACGGTGTGAAATGGCCAATGAGCATATGGTAAAGGAGTTCTACTGTAATGTTTATCATGTAGTACAGGATTCAAAGGCAACGAAAGTGCGAGATACGGTAGTGTTGTTTGATGGAAAGTCACTGAATGACTTTTTGGGTTTCCGAGAAGAGGACGAATCTCAATACTTAGAAAAACTGGAAATGAAAGAAGAGGTTCGTCCTTGGTTGGCCCAGCACTTGGCAACTCCGAGTACTGTCCCAGCTTGGTTAAAAGTAGGGGAGAAGATTCTGCGGAACACCCTGAACTTTGAAGCAAAGGGTTGGCTCACTTTTCTGTGTAGTAGACTTGACCCCTCCACCCACGATCACTGAATTCCCATTGCCCTGGCTGTTCTAATGGCATCTATCATGGCGGGGTTTCCTCTAAATGTGGGCAATATTATGTCAAGGGTGATTTCTACAGTTGGCCAGAAGACCAACACAAACTATCCTTTCCCAAACACACTCTCCCTATACTTCAGAGAATTGAAAGTGAAGAAAAAGAGGTATGATGCCAAGGTGCCTCTAGTGGCCCCTTACTCCTGGTACAGTCAGTTGGGTCCGGACAACCCAAAAAGGGGCAAGAAGAATCAGGCATCTACTTCTACCGCACCTGCCCAGTCTGAGGAGCCAACAGTTATTGAGCAGTCTACTGAGCCTTCCATCATCCCGGCTACCAGCAATGCATCGTCCCCGGGTCCTTCTTCTACAGCTGGCGCTGTTGTTGCAGCTGACCCGGTAGTCCCTTTTTCAAAGAATCACCGGTTCACCGCACATCATCTCACCCAGTCCCTTGCCAGTTTGAACAACTGGATGTCAGCTGCGACATTCAAGTTGTCCACCTTGGCCAATGCAGTCCAGACATAGAGAGCACCCGTTACTGTCGAGATTCCTTCCTCCATTGAGGAAACGCTGAAGCAGATCCTGGCCAACCAGGAAAAGATGATGGAGAAGCAGGATAACTTGACCAAAGCAGTTAGGGATCACAGCAAGGCACTAGACAAATTGGCTCGGGAGCATAGAAAGTTGAGGAAGACAAAGGACTCAAAGGAGTCAGTGCAGAAGGTGCGAGAGGATGTGGACAAGCTGTTGGCGGATCAGATACCGCTTGATTTATTATTCGGGGATCCAGCTGTGGAGCCAGCAACAGTTCAGCCAGAGGAGGAGCATAGGCCGAGGAAGAAGAGGAAACTCCCTAGCACTAAGGGAGTTGTGATAGAGGTGGCTCCGGTTCAGGAGGGCCCCTCTAGTGTTCCACCAGTTGTTGAGCCAGTTCTTGATCAGGCACCTATCCCAGCAGAGCAACAGCAGCAGGCCAGGGACCAGTCTGAGGTTCCCGCCAGTATAGAGGACTTGGAGGCCACTGATCAGCACAGGGCGGCAGATGAGGCTTGAGGGGCCATTCTATATCCTTTATCATACTTTGGTGTTTATTTTGATAGATAGCATTGGGGACAATGCTAGCTTTTATTCGTGGGGGTGTGGCCCTATCATTTTGATTGACATTCTGGATTACTGTATATATTCTTTTACTTTTAGAACATTTATAGCTGTTAGATGGCTTGTATATAACTTTCCATTCTAGATGCCGTTCAACTTTATATATATATGCATTAACCCTAGTTGTATATTCTGCTCCCCTTTTGTACATATTCATTCGGTTTTCATTTTGGTTTTCTATTTTCATTAAAAATTTTCGTTTTAGTTGCAAAGTTAGGCTCGTGGCCTTTTTGTTTTGTTTTGACATTTGCAATAAGCCCTTGGTTTTCTTAATGCCACGGTTCTTTCCAAGGGTAGAATGTTGTGAGAACCGGGTGGCTCTTCCCAATGATAGATGGCGTGACAACCTTCTTAAGGGTTTGAGTCCGTTTTTTATTTTTCTTTTTGATTTTCAAGTTTCGTAGTTAAGGGTACCTCAGGCAAAGCTTCACTTGGGCCTAGTACATTTGCATTTGATCCTATGGTAAAAGACATTATGTTATGTTTAGGATGGTGAAAGTTGTGGCCTTGAGACTATTGTGTTGACCAAACAATCATCATGTGGTTATTTTAGGCCATTGTGCGCTTGAATCATAACTAAGGTCGTTGTGGGCCCTCGACTCCGTCTTTATCAATCCTTGAGTGTGTGTGGTGAGACTTTGAATTCTGAGCCTAAGTACCGAGCCGATGGTTTAGAACTTGCCCTGAATGTTTGTTGAGGCGAAATCATAGGTGAAACTTGACTTGAGACATGATTATCGGCTCTCCTTGATCCAAAATGCAAAATTTGAACAATTTCCATGACCTACCAATGAAATGATGCCTAGTTCCCCCCTTTTGAGCCTTTAACCTTCTTCTTTTATGAACCAAAGCTACAAGCCTATACCCGTTCTTAATGAGACCCTCACTTGGCACCCAAATCTTCATTTGAGTAATGGAAAATATCTAAGTTTTGGGGGGGGGGGGGAAGAGACAAGAAATGCATCAATGTGGTAAAAAGGCACAAAAGCAAAAGAAAAGGAAGGCAATGAAAAAGAGAAAAAGACAGAAAGAAAGACAAAAGTGAATAAGAACCAAAAAAAAGGAATCCAAGGACAACAAAAAGTGAAAAAGGTGTGGAAAAGTAGACAAAAGGAGAAAGGTTTTCAATTACAAAAGAAAGAGTGACAATGTGTCTCTCTAGCCCCTTGAATGAAGTGAATTACTCAATTGAGTCAAGAAAGTGTGCCAAAATGAATAAAAGGAAGTGCTTAAGGGAAGATTGAACCCATTTGAACAAAAATATGTCCTACCTTTACCCAAAGCCTTCACAATGACTCCTCAAAAGCTGTATATGATCTTGAGTTGAGGGAAACCTACATCAGTGGATACTTACATAAGGGGCAAGCATATGGTACTTAGAGCCGGAGTTATGGCCTTTTCTTTGAGAGAGATGAGTGAAATGCATCCACCTCGGTTTGTGTGTCAATACTCTAAAAGGTGAGGTTCACTAAGGGAGAGTTGACGATGTATGAGTTTGGGTTCCACAATGACCAAAGTAATTGAGAAAAGTTCTTTGATGAATATGTATCAACTTTTGATGCTCTTGTGTCACACTTGATCCACAAGTTTTCAAAGTTAAATGCGTTAATGATGCATTCGCATTGAGGGTAATTGTTAGTCCCAATTGATGCTTGTTGAGGTTACCTTAGGATAAGCAGGAATTACTTGGGTGTTTTCCTTTGAGGGGTAGGTCTCATTTTATTTTCTTGAGGACAAACAAATGTTTAAGTCTGGGGGAGTTGATAACTGTGACTTTTACATGTTTTACACCCATTCTTGCCTAAGCTTTGTGCGTGAATTGCCATAAATTAGTCCCAAAATGCTTACAAGTTGCGCTTGATTGCATATTTGAGTGACAAGATGACAAACGTCAAAGATCGGCTCAAAAAGGAGTGAAATCTTCCAAGTGTAAAAAGACAAGTGAAGTGGGGAACAAGTAACCTGCGCGGTCAGCACTACTTTGCCACGCAGCCGCATAGAAAAGTTCAGAGGATGAGCAATGTTAATGTTAACCTGCGTAGTCCGCAATGATTCGCCACGCGACCGTGCAAGGAAAGTTCAGAGACTGGTCTAATTCCATGCTAACCTGTGCGGTCCGCGCTCCTTTCTACATGGTCCGCGCCGTTGAGAGTTCGGAGACTTGGGAATTCAAGGCAAAAGCCCACGCGGCCGCACACCAAATCAGAGCGGTCCGCGTGGATGAAGTTCAAAGAGTGTGGATTTGTACCAAAACACCTACACGGCCGCACCCCATTTCTACGCGGTCTGCACCCGTCATTCAGCGCGGCTGCGCATCACATTTGTGCGGTCCGCGTCCCCAGTTTTAGAAGAGAGATATGGAGACCAATTATCCCTACGCGGCCGTGTGGCATTTCTGCGCGGTCCGTGCCAAACCATCAGGGGTATTTTTGTTTGGTTTTTCCTGTGTACTATAAATAGAACATTTTACTTTTTTAGGTGGGGTATTAAGCATCAGACAGTAGCTGAGCTCGTTACTTCAAAGTTTTAGCCCATTTTGGGCAATTTCATCTTGTATTAACGTGGATTTGAGTAGATTAACATCATAGTTAATTAATATGTCAATTTTATCTTCTATTTCTTCAATTTCTGTTTCTATTATGTCTAGTTAAACCCACTAGCTAGGGTTGTGGCTCACCCCTAGTGTGGGTAATTAATGGGTGTGATTGTTTAGTGCATGAATGATGTTGGGTGTTTGTTATTTTGGTTAATCTTATGTTTTCATCAAGATTTGGTGGTTGCAAACACTAAGTCTAGCTTAGTGGATCTTGACTCTTCTTGAGAAAGAGAGTCTATGACCCCAAGATTAATTCCAGCAAGGAATTGGGATGGACCCATGAGAATGGTAGTCCCAATTAACGGGTTAAACCTCGAGAGAGTAATTACCCAACTTAAACTCTAAGTTGCTTGGGCAAATTGGCTACCCAATTGGTCTCGAGAAAGTCAATTGGGCAAAATCACTCTCTCTACCGAGAGGTGTGAGAGTGGGTGCAAAAGTGCAACGGTTATTGCATAAGTCCCATAATCATCATTCGTGCATTAGGAATTTCAACCCGTTAGTTGACCACCTACGTAAATGCCACGACCCTAGTGCCTTTCTCTATCTTGCATACAACCTAGAATCAATATTTTAGCATAACTTAGTTTTATCTAGTAGCTGTTAAATTGTAGTTGATAATTATAAAACCCAAAAATGGTAGAAGTACAATTAGGAGCCAAAACGCATCTCTAGACTAAGCAATTACTCAACTCCCTTTTCTAGCTCCCTGTGGAAATTGACCCCGATATCACTATTGGGTAAAAGTATTAGCGCCCACTCTTCCTAAGGTTGAGTCCACTGCGATCAGTCCCATGCTTTGTGGGAGATAATTTTACAGTATATTCTTATGGGAAGCATGATAGCTGATCTTTTTACAAAGGAGATATCTAGAGATCTGTTTGAGAAACATGTTGTGGCTCCTGATTTGCGAAGGATATGAACATATTTATGTATTATAAAATGAAATTATTATTATAATATGTTCATCTATATTTGACTTTTGAAATTATTCTTATATCTCGTATGCATGTGAAGATATTTTGTTGATAAAGTGTATCGAACAAGTCGCAAGATTGGCTCTCTCACACGAGCAATCTCCTTTTACGTTAAGAATCGTGAAGAGATGAGACTTTATAGAAACTTGGATAATGAAAGGTTATATTTACTTGTAAAGGTTGTTCTTGACAACTAGCCATACTCACAAATTCCACCTTTCTATTATGACATAATTTGTAAGTCAAATGTGAGTTTCTCTAAGAAGATGGATTGAGGATTATTAAAGTGAAAAAAATACAGGTTAGACATTTGTACATGTCTAGACCAAAATTTGTATGGTATTGAATAAGTTAACAAATAATGAGATGCATGCGCCAATATAAGGCAAGATTACTATAGCACGTACTTCATACTATGTGTGCTTAGCGACTAATAGGTTAATGAAAGAATGTATCCCTGTTTCTTCATTGTGTGGTACCTAGAAAGTAGAAATTGACTTTCAGTGAAATACCTTTTGACCTTTTCCTATATCTTGAAGTATCAATCAATATTTCTACTTTAGCATGTCACTAATAACTACGTGTTATTCGACAAATGCAGTGTATGTCTAGGAAAGCAATTGACCCGGGAAGGATAGTTTCGAGTAGACAGGAAAGACAACTAAAATAAATAAATAATATAACTTGTATTCATTGATCTACCATTACACTTACCATTGGGTAATAAGTGTAATTGTGGATAAAGTTATACATGAACTTGACTTCACCTCTTTCGACGATGAGGGATCATATAACTAGCTACTAGAGTCGCCAACGATGTATAGGCTATAGCGAGTAATAAATCTTCATATTAGTAGTGAATCCTTTTATAATGTGATTGGATTTATAGATGAAGCTAAATATATTAAATGTCCTTAAACGGTCAGAAATATAATAGCTTCAGTTGCTCGCATAAACTATTTACTAGTATGAATTACGTGTGTTATTAACGTGGCACTATTTCAGGACAAGCCCATCATGTGCGAAGTGGGAGATGTTTGATATTAGGTTTGGGTCACGGATTGCCCATATGGTGTAACGATCCAGCTGGTTGTTCTGAGTTATAGCCCCGTTACCCCATTTCCTGCCCCTCTTGTGTTTTTCAGCTGTATTTTGACTTACTGGGTTAGTTGGTACGGGTCCGGAGTGGTTTTGGAATAAATTAAGACACTTGGTCTCTTTTGTGAAGGCTTATGTTAGGAAAGTTGACCGGATGTTAACTTATGTGTAAACGACCTCGGATTTGAATTTTGATGGTTCCATTAGCTCCGTTAGGTGATTTTGGACTTTCGCCGGTAGTGGGAATTTTAATATCGGGGTTGAAATGGAATCTCAGAAGTTGGAGTTGGTTCGTGGTGTTATTTATAACTTGTGTTCAAAATTTGGGGTCATTCGGGCATGATTTGATGGGTTTCGAAGTCTTTTGTGAAATTTGGAAGTTTAGAAGTTCTTACGCTTGAATCCAAGGGTAATTTGGTGTATTGATATTTTTTTGAGTGATTGAAGTATCGACTAGGTTTGCATTGGGTTATACGACTTGTTGGTATGTTTAGTAGAGGTCCCAAGGTCCTCAAGTTTATTTTGGGTGATTGACGGAACAAGTTTGGAATTGGAGGATTGCTGAAGTTGAACTCAGTTATCATAATCGCACCTGCGGTGTGGGAACCGCAGGTGCGAGCCCGCAGAAGCGGAGAAGGAGACGAAGATGCGGCCAAGGCTATGGTGGGTTTGATCCGCATGTGCCAAGGATTGGTCGCATCTGCGAGCCTACATGTGCACGACCCAGGGAGCACAAGCGGAAGAATGGAGAATGTCCAGTTCCGCAGCAGCGGAAGGATGTGCGCAGGTGCGCGCCCGCAGGTGCGAAACCTGGAGCTACTGTTGATACCCAATTTTTCCCTATTTTATGTGCAAAATACTTTCAAAATAGCATATGTACGCATATATAAGCATATCCAAGTGTTTCCCTATTTTTCCTTAATTTGAAAGATTTTTTTAATCAAATTATTCTCCTATTTTATCCATAACAATCCCATAATTAATTCTAAAATTATTAGTTTTGATGATTTATTTATTTGATATTTGTGTTTTTGCTAAAATATAGTTAAGGGATTTTTTTGCATATTTTTACAAAATTATTTAGCAATTTTAAGGCTAAAATTGTATAATTGCAATATTAGCCCCTTTTTAGATTTAACTATGTTTTATATTCACAAAATTAGGTATGATATTTTTAAATAATTAATTATGTATATGTACTATAAATCATTTTAGTACCTTTAATTTATTCCCAGAAATTATTTTATTATTTTTTATAAATCAAATAGGAAAAATTGGCTATTTAAATGTTAGCCCCATGGCTCTCCAGGATCATGTAAGACATGTATCAGCCTCCCATGGCTTCTACATGTTTATTTCTGCTGTCTCATGAATAGATTCTGAAGGGGCTTCTTCCAGTCTTTGCTCGATGACTATTCTCCGGTCGTCTATGACCTTTCTTTATTCAACAATGGCCAGTCGAGTCAGACCTTTTACTCTCCTATTTAGATCGATGGCTTTCAATGCCTTTCTCGTCACTTGGGGTTCTTCTGAAACCCTAATCTCTAATAGTGTTTGTTTGATTTACTTGTTTATCATCTCCAGAATCGATTGGTGTTGAAAACCCTAATTTCTTTGGGTTCATTCGGGTTTCTGAGACTATTTGCTAAATATTGTCTGATTTCTTTATTTATCATCTTAAAACTCGATTAATATTGAAAACCCTAACTTCTTTTGGGTTCATTCGAGTTTCTGAAGTTGTTTGCTAAGCATTTGTGTAATCTATTTGTTCATCATCTTTAAACTCGATCGATGTTGTAAAACCCTAATTTCTTTTGGGTCTATTCGAGTTTCTAAACTGCTTGTTCAACTTATTTGTTTATCATCTTTTAAGCTTGAATATTGTTAACGAGAACCTATGTCTTTGAGTTGAAACTGCTCGTTTGAATGCCTGACTTGATTTGAAGTTCCTTGTTTCAGCATCTCTTTCCCTAATATGATTCCTCTGATTTTGGGTTCTTACTATCTTTGAAACTCAACTATGCTGTGAGACCCTTTGCATGCTCCTCATACTCTATTTTCTTTACTACTGATCCAATAAGACCTGACCTACTTGAATATCATGCTTTGAATATGTGCTATCTGCTGACTTTGTACTACTATTGCAATCTGTTTCTTTTGCCAATAGTTTGGCCTTGTATGTCTTTTGTTTGTGCATTCTATTTATATGCTGAGGTTTCTTATTTGATTGATGCTCAATTTTGGGACAAATTTCAAAACTTCTCTTTTTGCGAACTCTAATTTTACTCACCTATATAAAGTAATTGATACCTTTCCTTATTATTGTGTTGCTGAATCTTTTTCCCAAAAACAAGTGTATCTCTATACTTGGAATCGATTGTGTACTTAATGCTTTACTACTTTCTTTTATGGTAATAACCAGTCTGCCTACAAACTGATTTTCTTTCCTTCTTTTTAACCTCTTAGCCCCGTTAAACAAGTGATTCCTTAACTAAAGAGGAATCACCTGGTTGATTGATTCTGATTGCTGATTACTTCCATATTTAAATAGAACTTCATTTATTGACTTATTTATTGTTTTCAAAACTATAAATACCCACCTTCTCTTCTTTCAAACACACGAACACAAGGCATTAAACACTTGAGTTCATACACACACTCCACTAAAATCTCTCTTGTTTCTCTGTTGCTACTTGTACTGCTGACTTACCTAGACGGATGAAAGCCAAGGCTAGGCTGTGGGAAGCTTGCTTATTTTTCTCTGCATTTGCATCTTTACTGGTATGTTCTAACTAATTTTCATCATCAACAACAACACGTTTCTTTACTGTTTCTTTCATCCTTGTTTGTCTCCTGTTTGTATTTAATCGAGTTCCATTATCAAACATCTTGTGATCTGCCCCTTTATGTGCTGAATTAATGCTTCTGTCAATTACTTATCATGGCTTATGAATCCTAAATCCCCATCCCCAATGTGTTTGGTATATGTGGTTGGTTTGGGTTATGACATCATTGGACATTGCTGTGCACGACCCAAACCTGATCCCCTTGGGATCATAACCTTTATGTCTTCTCTAGTTGTTGTGTGTTCTGATTGGTTTATAGGCATGCTAGCACTTCCTATTGCTGTGCATGTACAAAATTGATCTCTGCCAAAGTGCATAGGCTCTTCGCAATGGATTCCCAACCCCTGACACACCTAGGACTGAGAAAGGCTTTGAAACATAGAATCTTAAGGCAGTTTATTCCATAGCTCAGGGAGGAACCAATAATCAGGCTTCCTCTGGTTGTAACTTTTTTTAAATTATTTTAATGTAATTCAGTAGTTCTAGTTTGTAATAGGTTATAATAAACACTCGGGGTTGGCTAGTGGAAAAGGGATGTGTAATTATGCATGTCAAGGGTAGAAAACATGCCTATATGACTAATTTCAATTCTGCATGTTCAATCTGCTTTTAGAAACCATGTCTATAGGACTTACTTTAAATCTTGCATGCTTAAGTTCACAACTAGATAACCTGCCTATAGTAATTATCTAAAATTTTGCACGTTTGTCACCATTTAGATATCATGTGCTTAAGATCCAATTGGTTATAATCTGGTATCATGTTCATAATGATAATATCAGTACTATCTTAGATATCATGTATGTAGGAATTTCTAAGTAAAATCTCGCATGTTTCCATTCTACAATATTAGATATCATGCCTATATTGGTTTAAAATCAGCAATCTTAGATATCATGTCTATAAGGATTAAATCAACAACTAGATATCATGTTTATAGGAATAAAATCTGCAGTAGTGGATCCCATCATCTATAGGATCTTAAACTAATCTAATTTAAAATCAGTCTACTCTGAACCAGTTTTTTAAAAGTAATTTAATCTCTTCTTATTAACACGATTTAGTGATCATGCTTATATGATATAAATTCATTCGTTTTAAGTTGTTACTGCTTTGCCACATTCAGAATTAGCAATAGATACAATGTTCCTAAGATCTCACTTAAACACTTAGGCAAGCCTTAGGCAATAATAATAAACTGAACTCGTCTCTGTTAATTGTTAATTGCTACAACTAGCAGGCAGGCCTGATTTGTGCTTACTAACTGAGTCATGTAATAGACCATGTCTGTTTCAATAACAATAATCTCATTTCCTTAAGTACCTTTTTAGAGTCAAAATTGCTTGTTGTTTGAGTCATGATATTTGATTTCTTTGTGTGACGAGGTATATATAAGCCTTCATTGTTCATGTGCTTCCCCTGTTATTATGCTTTCTTATATGTTTTTGTATGTCGCTATAGATTTTTCACCTTTGAAACTCCAAGTCAGCCTAATATTCGTTCTTTTTAGGAATAGTAGTCCTAAGTGCCTCCGGGACTGATAGGAATGGGGCGGGTAATAAAATGCAATAGTGGTCGAGACCAATCCACGCTTTAGTACCTTAACGGGGTGGGAAGGGTAGATATGGATATGATGACCGATGTGCTAATACCATGTGTAGCCCCTCTTTTGAGGAGTGATTACCGGGTATTGCATTGTTGTGATCCATATTATAAATAAATCTAGGAACCCCTCTTCCCTTTTTCTTTTCTTTTAAAGCACTATAACTTCTTTTCAAAATCAGCCTTTAAATAATTGCTCTTTCAAACTTTGTTTACTTTAAAACCATTGCGTATTAAAATCCCCTCTTATTTGAGCCTTATCTATTTATATGTTAGTTTTACCAAATTCACAAAGAACTATCTGGCCAAGAACCACACTAGTGGATCTTGAGGGGTGCCTAACGCCTTCCCTTTAGGGTAATTTCAAGCCCTTACCCTACCTCTGGTTATCAAGCCAACTTAGAAATAAACCTTATAGGTGTCCTAATGCACCACAAATCATTAGGTGGCGACTCTTCAAATGCAAAATCTAGTTCCCCCAAAAAAACGAGTTGTCTTATACCCAAATTGTCATTAACCCGATTCTCCCGACGCAAGGAGGACAAAAAGGAGCGCAACAGGGCGCACGTCCGATTTTGAGGATTTAAGTGGATTCTAAAGGTGCAAGTAAATGACCGTAGGTGCGTTTTCGTAGGAGCAGATATATGTCCGCACGTGAGGAAGACCTGGGCAGAAAGTATAAACAGCACTTCGCGAATTTTGATTAATTTCCATCATTTTCAAGTTGGTTTTTGGAGCTTTTGGAGTAATTTTGATGAGAGATTCATGGGGTTTTTAGTAATCTAAGTTGCTTGAGCTCTAGTACTCCTATCTATGGTGTTTTCCCATTATTTTATCAATTAATTGGTGAAAATTAGAGACGAAAATGAGGGGTCGGGGCTTGGAATTTTGGAGAGTTTTATTTGAAGATTCAAGGGACCAATGGAATCAGATTTCGATAAACTTTGTATGAATGGACTTGTGAGTGAATGGGCTTTCTATTTTAAGACTTTTGCCAGATTCCGAGATGTGGGCCCGGGGTCCGGGTTTGAGTGTATCTCGAGGTTTTTGTCCAATTAAGTAATTTTTCTTATGGAATTGGTTTGTTGGCCTATGTTAATAGCATTGTATTGGTTTTGGCTAGATTCATGACGTTTGGCGGCCGGTTCGAGAGGAAAAGGCATCACGAAATAGGATTTTAGCTTGATTGAGGTAAGTAATGCATCCAAACATGGTTCTAAGGGTTTGAATCCCTGAATTATATGTTATATGATTAGTATTGAGGTGACTCACATGCCAAGGAACGGGCGTGCAGGCATGCACCATGAGAATGGGGACTTGGTTCATTCCATGGCACCGTTTAGTGACTCTTTCTTGCTAATATTCGTGTTTCCATCATGTTACTAAGTAAATGAGCTGTAAATCATTATAGATATCATATTAGGGCTTTACGCCGATACTGAAGGGATCCCTAGTGGTCGTTTCTTGATGTTATCTCACTAGTTTCTTGAATTTCATATCATGTCTCAGTCTCAGTTGTTATTTTTTGGCACATCATATCATTATTCCGGGCTAGTTTTCATGGCATTGTGAGCCCGTGTGTGATTGGAGAGTGATGACTGAGTGAGGCTGAGAGCCATATTATGAGTGATAGTTATGGGATCGGTCTGCACGTCGTAGTGGATATGTTGATGATTATGATAGCTCTTGGGCTGTATAAGCCTCTATAAAGTCTTTAACACCCCCCTAGTGAGCCCAGATGATATTATTGAGGGATGGATTACCCTAGACATGGATTTGTCTGAAGTATTGATATCTGGAGATGAATTTCTCCACAGGGTTGGATTACCCTTTTTCCTCAGTACCGAGTGACTTATAGTCAGCATTTAGTATGTTTCGGGATGGATTTCCCTGGTTCAAATGGCCATTAGCGGTACCCAGTGGTTGAGTGTATATATATATACACACACACACACACACACACACTTGGAGATGGATTTCTTCTCAGTGTTGGATTACCTTTTATCCTTGGTAATGGTTGACTGCAGTCAGTGTTATATATTTTCTGGGATGGATTTTCCTGGGTCGGATGGCCATATGCAGTACCGAGTGGTTGAGCACTTGAGAGTGGGAGAACATGGTGCATTTCATACATTCTGTGCATTGGCATGTAGAATATAGCTGAGCTTTGTATCTCACATTATGCAGATCTGTATTTATTTGACTGTTTGAGTTCTATACTTGAATTGGTAGCCTGTCTAGTTTTCTTGCACAGTTTATTTCGGTTACCTGTTGAGATTAATTTTGTTACTTCCTATTAGTCCATAGTTTGTACTTGTTACTTACTGAGTTGGTGTACTCACGTTACCCCCTGCACCTTATGTGCAGATCCACATATCTCTAGACACGGTAGCAGTTGTTGATTTACGCAGCAATGGATCATTGGAGATAGTGAGGTAGCTGCCTTGCGATAATAGTCCTGCTTCTCTCCTTCTATCTTCGCTTTAGTGTATTTTGGTTACTCTTAAACTATGTTAGTCTTGCCATTTTCACAATAGTTTGTAGTAGTTGCTCATGACTAGTGACACCCCGATGTCGGACTTTCCTTTCTACACTTTTGTCTTTATTTGAACTCCTTTATGAAGGTTTATTTAAATAGTTTTGGAATTATATTTGAAATGAAAATATCGATTTGTTATGATAATGTGTCGGCTTGCCTAATCCGACAATTGGCGCCATCATGTCAGGGTTGGTTTTTGAGCCGTGACATATGGACGACCCTACCCATATAGAGAATAGAAATCATAAAGAGGTTACCTAGGGAAGTTAAAACACATATAAATAAAAGAAAAAAACTTCCGCGCGTTAAAATATAATGGGAACGTGCGATAATTTTGTGTCAGCGGCGGTTTTTTGTTGAAACTTCTCTCTCTCCTTTATATGTTTTTCTCCCTTAATAAAGAATGACGCTAAGAAGCGATTCTCGCTAAAATAAAAAACACAATGTGATAAACACAAATTAAGGTATTTAGTGTGTGTACAATAATTTCATTTCTAAGAGAGACAAAGTCAGATACGAGTAATTGATTGGAGCATTTTTTGCAAAAATATCCACTGTCGTTAACAAGAACACAAATTTGATGTTCCTGTTACTAGATTATAATAATCATTCATAAAAGGGGCAAATTTTCAGGAATATTCTGCTTTTTTTTTTCTCTATGAATATGAAAACATTCCAAAAGTAGTGATGCACGTATTTTTTTAGGCTTTGTTGTATCCTGATAGCGAATTACTTGTATTCCCTAAAATATATACATGCAATAACTCTTGAAAAATAGTGCTCACTCCTTAAGCTTTTAAATCTCCGTTATTTACCTGTTTTTTCTAGTAGTTAGCTGTGGTAATAAGTGGTGACGGTTCAGGTGGTTAGTGATAAGTAGGGACTTTAACGTGTTTTTTGCTCCTACTTGCCTATGCTTTGAATATAAATTATTATAAAATAGTTCCAAAAGGCTCATAAGTTGTGCTTGACTGCAGGTTTGATCGACAAAGTGATGAAATGTCAAGGATCAGCTCAAAAGGAGTGAAACTTTCTCAAGTGTGAAAGACCAAGTAAACTGAGTACAAACAAGCCTAGCGCGGACCGTGCAAAGTCGAATGCGGCTGCACTAGATGGTTCAGAGAGTTGACAAAAGTGGGCTACAAGCAAAGCGGCCGAGGTACGTATTTAGAATACCATGGTAAAGGCTCTACGGCTGCACTACCTTTTTGTGTGGTCCACGAACAAGAGATTCAGAGAGATGAAATTATGCCCAGTCCAAGCCATGCGATCCACGGTCGTGATTGTACAGACCGTGCCAGCTGCCTTCGCGGTCGTGGTCCATTCTATGCAGCCCGCAATGTCACGCCCCAAAACTGAGAGGAGCGATCGACGCTCGACCGAGTAGCCCCAGTCAAGCGGACCTGGGTGCTTTTCCTATCACACGTGTTACCCCGTGTTTTCATTACTTATTAATCAAGTGAAATAGCCATTTATGATCTGAACATATTCTTACGTGATTTACGTAACATACATGGTTAATTGCGTGGTTTACAACTTACATCGCCCAACATACAAAATACATATTTACATAAGTTCACAACCCACACTTCCTGTCTACGGAGTCTCTAAGGGTACAAAAGGGTGATACAATACTTGCTGCTAACAAGGCTCCGACAATACCTTACACAAATACAAAAATAAGACTCTGGAAGAAAAGTGGCATGAGCCACACAGGGCCCTAAGAAGAAAGGGACTCACCAATTTAGCTGACGGGAAGTGAGGGAGTGCTATTGTCGGTGGACTAGAGTACCTGCTATGGAACCACCTACAATCACAACACGAATGTAGCGCCCCTGGCAAAAGGGACGTCAGTACATTTAAATTGTACTGGTATGTATGGACAAAGTTTATCCTAAGTAAAATCAATCAATACACAGATAATAAATAGTAATAGAATCTACAATCAAATGCACATGTAAGGAACAACCAAAGCCAAACAGGTTTCACAATCTCTCCTTTTCCCCTTTCAACATTATTTCATCACATCAATGATTTCACAACTTTCGCATATTTTCATTTCAATAGTGATTTCGATCACTTTTCCACCTTATTACCTCGGCAACCCTTATCACCACAACCCACACCTTATTACTTCATGTTGCGGCACGCAACCTGATCCCACCGGACAATCACATTTCACACAACAACAACAACAATTCACAAAGAGTTTTCATAACTGTTGCGACCAAAACACTCACGCAAGTGCACATGATCGTCAAGTAATAGAGTAGTGAGTAGAGTATCGTTCCCACGAAGACTTGTGATCAACTATTGACTGATTCCAACCCAATTACTTTATCTATCCAAAAGATTCTTCACAAAATAAAGATGTAATTGTTTTACTATCTGAAATATCAAGAAATAATCTAACTAGAGCAATTAACCAAACAAATAGCAATTCCAAGTAACAAACAGTAGAAGAGAATATTCCAAGGTCACGGGTTAGCTAACAATATTGTTGTGTTCTTAGCTTAAGATGACTAATCGATTTATCTGGGTTATTGATTGACAAGGTTTATATTACTCATAAGAATCTGCCGAGTTCTTACTCGCCTATTCAAGTTAACTCAATGCCTATATGTCTATGTTAAGTTTAACAAGAACGCATTTACAATTCCTGTATTTTAACCAAGCAAGGCAATTGGGTATATGTCTATCCCAATTGCAAATCTGTTCCCTGAGTCCCGGGTTCAAGAACTTGCTCTATTTAATTCTATATGCAACCTAAAGTTCCCACTTTCGAGTTCAACTCTAGATTCGTAGATAGTATTTCACTATTAGCTACTCAGCAAAACAATTAACATCAGAATTGAATAAAAAACCCAAGATGATAAACCAACTTCGTCAAATTAAACCTCAAGCAACAACATTCATGTTTTACCCATGACCCAAGAACAATGGGTTTTAGCTACTCATACTGGTGTTCATCATAAATAGACTCAATTTCATCACAATTAGCAAAAATAAAGAAAAGAAACAAAGAACTTGATGATCCTAATCACTCCCTGCCTCTTGCCGTTCTATTTCTTGCTTTAGCCTATGAAAACCTTGATGATTTGACCCTGGGCGAGCTTGACTTTATATAGGTAGAGTGGGTTTGTTTCTAGATTTCCAATTTTACCCCTAGCTAGCTCTTTTCCGGACGGCACCTGCGCGACTTCGCGCAACTTTCGCGCACCCTTTTTGTCTCAGCGTGTAACATGCGCGAACTCTGCGCGACTTCGCGCAATCTTCACGCACCCGGGGCTTGATTTCTTCCAATTTTTCGTCTTGTTCTTGAACGCACTCAATTCCATGGGCTCGTTTTTTCCCATAAATCATTCAAATAACCTCTTGAAAGCATCATATAAGCTCCTCACCCTGCAATGTACACAAATCACAATTAGAGCCTATTTTTCATCAAATGAACATATTATGTCATTAAAATGTAATTAAGCGGAAGAATAAACAATAGCTGAATCAAATAGAATTCACCTATTATCAATAACCATCAATACCATCTCCATCATATATAACAGCTCGTATACAATTTAAGTCACAATGATAATTGCCTACGACAAGTCACATATGATATTATCAGTTGTTTCAATTACATCAATTACGATTTCTTTCCTTCATTTGTGATACATCTCTTACCACATAAACACATCCACACACACACATTTGGTTTGTTGTCATATACTTATATCATTATATCGGGAAACTCAACCAACAACGTTCAAGGCATATTAATCACAAGAATTCACGAATAGTCCACATAGGTAACACATATCAAATACTCGTACACCATACAAGGTGACTTTACAAAGGTTAAAGTTGGCCATACATACCTAGAATCGAATTTTCCTTTTTACTTCTGCTTCAGCTCACCAATAGCCTAGTACCGACAATCTAGTTCACAAGTTAACACATATATCTTAGAATTGAAGTTCACAATTTCTACCCAAACTTATTTAGGTAATCACCCACTACTTTTGCAAATTTATACTCCTACCCAATTCTTTTACTAGATTTTAGGTTTTAAAAGACATGCATGTGTATTTCAACTTCCATTTCAAGAATCAATGCATGAGAATCCCCCTTTTTGTTTAAGTCTAAAAACCAATGGGAAAGGGTTGGGGACTTTACCTACAAGAATAGAGATAAAGGCAGTTACTTGAAACTTCCTGACCCGGGTGACTTTGAAGAATGAAATAGATGAATGTAAAACTTTCTCTCTCAAGAATTCTCCCTTCCTCTCTGTAGTTTGTTCAGAAAATATGAAAAAAATGAGGGGTTGGGGTGTTTTATTGAAGAAGGGGTCAGGTTTAAAATTTATAAAAATAGGAGCCTGAGTCAGATTTGCGTTGGCGCTTCGCGATCGCATAGTGGAAATGCAGTTCGCAGAATAGACCGCAAAAGTGATCCAAAACACTGAACATTTCTATTTGGGTTTGCGGCACAAATGCGATCCGCATACCCGTTCTGCGGTCGCATAATGCACCATATTTTTTACCCTAAATTTTGCTAACACACTGACTCACTTTGCGATAGAAATGATGTCCGCATACCAGTTATGCTGTCGCATAATGGACTGCATTTTGACCTTAATTTTAACCAAACCACTGACTCATTTTGCGGCAAAAATGCGGTCCGCATACTTGATTTGCGACCTCATTCTGGGTCGCACAATATCACTTTTCTGGAAAAC
The DNA here is from genome assembly GCA_026770625.1 of Nicotiana glauca. Taxonomy (NCBI): domain Eukaryota; kingdom Viridiplantae; phylum Streptophyta; class Magnoliopsida; order Solanales; family Solanaceae; genus Nicotiana; species Nicotiana glauca. The sequence continues at coordinate 4,402 of MU759622.1, read as the reverse complement.
GTTGATTTTTGATTTTCAAAGGCTAGATCAGTACAAAGGCTAACACATATTCGGAACTTGGCACTACGAGCTACTGGGTTTTGAGTACAAATTTTCACGGGGCCTCACACGCGGAGCCCAAGTTCAGAGAGCCCAGAGTTGAAGTCAAAGAGACTAGTGCGGCCGCGGTCCATTTCATGCGGCCCACACTGATCCCGCATGGGTATTTTTGTCCAGTTTTTCTAGCCTAGTATAAATAAAATATTTTACCATTTTGAGGTCATCAGTTAATTCCAGAGCGCAGCTGCACTCATGAGAACATTATTTGTAGCCATTTTTGGCATCTCAGCTTCAGATTAACGATAGATTCTTGTATTTTAATTTATTATTTAATTAATATGCCTTGTTGTTCATCTATTTCTTCATTTTATTCTTCAAGCATGAGTAGCTAAACCTATTAGCTAGGGTTGTGGCTCAACCCTAGTGTGGGTAATTGATGAGTGTTGCCATCTAGGGTTAGATTGACTATAGGTGTTTGCTATTTGGGTTGATTTTATGTTTTAATATATGAATTTGTGGTTGCAAACACTAATTTGTTCTTTGAGGATTTGAATCTTCTTGAGAAAGAGAGTCTAAGTCTCGAAATTTGACCCAACAAGAAATTGGGATGGACTCATGATAAATGATAGTCCCAATTAACAGAACCTCGAGAGAGTATTCACTCTACTTGAACCCTTGTTGTTTGATCTAATTTGCCTACCCATTTGGTCTCGAGAGAGTCAACTGGGCAAAATCATTCTCTCTAACGAGAAGTGTGAGAGTGGGTAAAATTGTGCAACGGTTATAGCATAAGCCCTAATTATGTCAATCGAGCCTTAGTAACATCTGCCTATCAATTAGCCACGTAATGATGTCACGACCCTAGTGCCCTTCTTCCCATTAAATACAACTTCAACAATTATCTCATATCATAATCTAGTTTTAATTAGTAGTTATAATTGAAAAACCCAAAAATGTATGGAAGTGATATCTAGAACAATTACATGATTCTGGTCTAGACAGATACCCAACTCCAATTTCTAGTTCTCTGTGGAATTTGATCCCGACCCTTATATCAGGTAAAAGCTATTGCGACCCTCTCTTCCTACTTTGTAGTAGTGTGGAGTTGGCTGTGATCACCCTTTTTGGCACCTTTGCCGGGGAGCTAAAGATTTTGGCTATTTGTTTTGTTAGTTTTGTGTTTTCTTCTTCTTTCTTTCTTGTTTACTAATTTTGTTTGTGTCGATTACTCTGGTACAAATGGCTCTCAATGCTAATGACCCTCTTGGCAATGTGATTGCGGGGGAGGAGGTAGATGATATTGATCAAAATGAGGTTCCTATATTACCTCAAGCTCAACATAAAGGCTGTGAGGCCAATACAAATGACAACAACAATGTCCTAGACCCTCCTCCGCCACCGCCAAGAGTGGCTCCAAGAGTCCTCCCAAATCAAGTATATGCTAGTACTATCATTCCTCCCCGAATCCGGACGTGGAACTTTCAAATTACAAATGTAAAGTTGACTTTGCTCGAGCAAAGAGGGTATTTTACGGGTACCTTCGATCAAAATGCCTACAAGTGTCTCAAGGGGTTTCTAGATACATGTTGGGGGAGCAAGCAAATGAATGTATCCGAAGATGCTCTTAGGTTGAGACTTTTATCGTTCTCACTTCAGTGGAAAGCATTGGATTGGTTAGAGAGACTCCCCAATCATTCCATCACAACTTGGGATGAGTTGGTGGATAAATTTATTGCTAAGTTCTTCTCACCCGGGCATATGGTGGCACTTCGAGAAGAGATCTTGGCATTCAAGCAAGAACCAACAGAACCGTTGCATGAGATATGGGAGCGATTTAGAACTATGGTAAAAGAGTGCCCTAATAACGATATGACCAAAGTGATAATTCAACAAACCTTTTATCGGGGCATCAACACCACTAACCAATGCATTGTAAACCAAGTGGCCAGAGGCAACTTTATTGTAAGGCCCCGGAAATTTTTTTTTCGAGTAATTAAGATTTCGTCGTGCCAAGGTGGGCTAAATTATTTTATTTCGTGTGCAAATAAGGATTTATGATATTATGGATATCAATTGGATATGGTAATAAGTGTATAAGTCTTATTATAAGTGATTTGGGGTCTAAGGAGAGGCCTAAGTCTAAGCCAAGTTGGAAAATTGCATATTAGACGAAATCTG
>MU759621.1:4906-15242 GCA_026770625.1 Nicotiana glauca | reverse complement strand
CTATAACAGACAGTACAACCCTTTGAGAAAAATAGTAAAACCGTAACACCGAGAAAATCCTTTAGAAAATCTCAAGCTCAGTTAAAAATCTCTTTTGAAAATATGTCTTTTCGATAGTTGCAAAAATAATTTCAACAAGTAGGAAATAATCAGAAATCTGCCCCTCGGGATCAGTATCAACCTCTCAGTACAGTATCAGCTTCGCGGGCTCACTCCCAACTCACAAAGTACAACATCAGCCTCTCGGGCTCACTCCCAACTCACAAAGTACAACATCAGCCTCTTGGGCTCAGCACTCCTTAACATGTAACACCAGGGTATCTGGTCAACAAGTCAAGTAATAGCATGTATGCCAATGATATGTGAGTGCTAAAGATCATGCGACGTAGTACAAATAGGAATGAATGCATGAATGCAATGCAATGCACATGACCGCTGCGGCGCGCAGCCCAATCCATTTGGGTACCCTGCGCTCACTGGGGGTGAGTACAGACTCCGAAGGGTCTCCTACAGCCCAAGCGCTATAATACTGTGGCGTGCAGTCTGATACACATAATATATCACTGCGGCGTGCAGTCTGATCCATATAATATACTACTACGACATGCAGTCCGATCCATGCATGTATATGTATATACTGCTGCGGCGTGCAGCCCAATCCATATCTCAGTCAAAAATGCACGCATAACACTACTGCGGTGCGCAGCCCGATCCATGCTCAGTCAAGCAATGCACATAAGCCACTTGGGCAATAGTAAAATAGCAGTTCTCAGCTCAAAATGTCAGAAAAATATCATTTAAATTTTCAAATCTTAGAAAGATGGCTGAGTTTGCAGAACAATATTTAGAACCTTGGACTGAGATCAAATAATATGCAACGTAATGCAAAAATAGTGATATCAATCCCTGAAGGATTGAAATAATCGACACGAAGCCCAAAACATGGCAATCAGCCCAAATCATGATAGCATCAAGTAGTTTTCAAACAATCACGCAGTAAAATTAACAACAGGGACGGACCAAGTCACAATCCCCAATGGTGCTCTACCCCACGCTCATACCTGGTGTGCAAGTCACCACAATACAGCACTATGATGTGCAAATCCGGGGTTTCAAACCATCAGGATATCATTCACAAGTATTACTCACCTCGAACCGGTGAAATTCCTCGCTCGTGACGCCTTTTCCCCTCAAATTGGCCTCCACACGTGTCGAATCTAACCAAAACCAGAGCGAATACATTACAATATGCAAATGGGACAATGCCCAATCGAAAACAATCGAATTATAGCAAAAACCTCAAAACTAGCAAAACCCGAGCCCCAGGACCGCTTCTCGAGAAATTATAAAACTTACGTTACCGGATTTCTCATCTCGCCACGAGTCAATACATACCAAGAACTCCCAAATCCGAGCTCAAATGACCTATCGAATTCCAATTTGAAATATTAAAACTCAAGCCCTAGCTTAACCCCCTTTTCAATGGATTTCCACCAATTTCCATGTAAATTCTACCATAAACTTGAATAATTAGGACAAGGAACTTACCTCCATTCGATTCTCAGTCAAAACCGTCGAACTTTCTCGCCCAAAGCTCTCCAAGATGCTCAACAATGGAGGAAAATAACCCCCAAGTCGCCGATGAAATGCCATTTTAAAACCCTTCTGCCCAGGACGATTTTCGCTTCTGCGGTCCCGTTTTCGCATATGTGGGACCGCTTCTGCAGCAATATTTCTACTTTTGCGGTCTTCATTAACCTCCCAAAAATCTGCTTCTGCGGTTGAGAGATCGTACCAGCGGCTCCCGCTTCTGCGGTCAAATTCAAAAATCCTCAGGACTGCTTCTGCGATCACAACCCGCTCCTGCGATGTCCGCTTTTGCGGATTGCCTTCCGCTTCTGCGGAAGTTGCCAAGACCCATCCAGGACCGCTTCTGCGACCCCATAGCCGCATCTACGAAACCGCTTATGCGGTCCCTTTTATGCAAATGCGGAAACAACAGAACCAGCAAATCCAAACCTGAAGCCAAACTCAAAATTCTTCGTTGAACCACCCGAAATCACCCCGAGGCCCCCGGGACCTCAACCAAAGGCACAAACATGATCTATTCCCTTATTCAAACTTGCTCGAATCATCAAAACGCCATCGTTAACATCAAAATCCTCAATTTTCATCAAATCAAAGCCTAAGTTCTTCAAGAACTTCCGAAATGCATTTCTGATCAAAAACCCAACCAAACGATGTTCGAATGACCTGAAAATTTGCAAACATATCCAAAATCACCTAACGGAGCTATAGCAACTCTCGGAATTCCATTCTGACCCTCGAATCAAAATCTCACCTATCAACTGTAATTCGCCAAAATTCAAACTTCGCCAATTCAAGCCTAATTCTACACCGAGCCTCCAAAATCAATTTCGATCGCAATCCTAAGCCACAAATCACCTCCCGAAGCTAACCAAATCACCGGAATTCACATCCGAGCCTCCTAACTATATAGTCAACTTCCGGTTGACTTTGCCAAAACAAGCTTCCTTCAATGAGAATATGTGCCTCATTTCCAACTAAAACCAATTCAATTCTATCCGATCAACTCGAATACTGATATTGAAACATAGAAAAACATAGTATGGGGGAAAAGGGGCGGTAACTCACGTGACAACAGGCCGGGTCGTCACAGCAGCAAAGGGTCACAATGTGTGGAAGAAAGTGATCATAAGTTATTCAACAAGACTCCTGCTTCTGACAAAAGAGGAAACAATGATGATCAAAATAATGAACCACCTTTAGCACCTAGGGAAGTATCTGATGTTTCAAATGGCAAGGCTGATATGATGAGTGAGATGAAGGAGACATGTGAAGACAATGCAACGTCTTCTTTCACTTCTCAAGAGGAACCTGGTACTTCCATTACCACCCCTGAAGTAGAAGAAAGAGTTGGAGATGCAGTGTAAGGCACTCCCCAAGTAACTGAACAAGGAGTGCAGGGAAATCCATTTAACTTACCCAGTTTCTCTATTAATCAACCCTCAATCCCAATTTGAAAACACAAAAGCTCCCATTCACTTGAGAATATAATCACCCCATTGGTTTGGAAGATAAAAAAACTAGAAATTCCCTATCCTTCTCAGCATTTATATTCCAAAAATAACCCAAAAAATATCAAGGAATCCTTGTAAGATGCAGACTGGATTACTGGAATACAAGAGGAACTACATCAACTTGAAAGAAACAAGGTATGGCACATGGTACCTAGACCCTCAGACAGAACCATCATAGGAACCAAATGGGTATTCAAGAATGAGCTTGATGAACATGGAAATGCTACAAGGAACAAATCAAGGCTTGTTGTCCAAGGATTCAATCAAGAGGAAAGATTGACAATACATTGTCTTTGAAGAAATAGGGAAGGAACCTGCTCATTGATCAAATTTATGTTGATGACATCATATTTGGAGCAACAACTAACTCATTATGTGAAAAATTTTGCTAATCTCATGGGAAGTAAGATGGGGGAACTGAATGTCTTCCTGGGTCTTCAAGAGAAGCAATGCATAAAGAGAATGTGTATCGGTCAGAAATGCATCAAAGAACTCTTGAAAAAAAGGTTATCTAGAGGACAGGAAAAGCACATCTCGAATGGATCATTCCCTTAATCATGCCTTATCTCATGGGGTACAAGGAAATAAAACTCAGTAGCTCCCTTAACAGCTGAAGCAGAATCTGTTGTAGCTGCCTTGTAGTGTGCTCATTCACTGTGGATCAAGCAATAATTGGAAGATTTTTGTACATACATTGATTATGTACCGCTTCTATGTGGAAAAAAAGTCTTATTTGTATAAGATTTTGTTGCACGAAAGATCAAATTGTAGATATCTTCACCAACGCTCTGAGCAGGGAACACTTTGAAGAACAAGATGGAATTGGGATCACTTGAACCTAATTGAGAACCCGGTTCTGCTGACATGACTATGATAGTCACACTAAGGTAAAATTGGCTAAAGTGTTTTCTGACTAGGCCTAACTCACATCTATATCGTTTCAGGTAAACACGCATGATGATCATAGAAGATAAAGGTACAATGTTGAACTTCGAAGGAGAGCTGCAAAAACCCTTTTATAAAAATAGGTCAGGAACCTGGTTCCTGCACCACAGGTTAGTAGTAATATGTTTTTCACATGCTTGTTCAAAAAAATAGGATACCAAAATTAATTCAACTGCCACATCGTCTGACCTTTTAGACCAGCAATTCTAAACCATTGTCTCCCTTTGCATCTTTTTAATTTTTCCTTTTGAACTCTCTACTACTTCTCTCACCATGGGAAACGAATAATCTTCTTTTTCTCTTGGCATCGACATTACTCCCACATCTCCTCCTCCCTTAACACCATCACCAGAAACCCACTTCTTTACTATTTCTAATACTCTCATCTCCAGTCTCACTTCCATGAGTTGCAAACCCTACTTCTCCTATGTTCCTGATTCTCAGGGGGAAGAACCTCCATTCTTAGGGGATGAAAGAACTCTAGTACTTTTTGAGTCTCTGGTTCATGACACTATCATAGAAGAATCTATTGAAGAACCTGATTCTCTTTTAGCTGAAACAAACAAGGTGGTTGTAGAAGAAAGAGGATTTTGAGTGTGCCTTGCATAAGAGTAAGTAGAGTATTAAAAAAAGAAGAGGTTGATAAAAAAGGGGGAAGTTGTGGCTGATAAACACATTCCAGTGGTTGAGGTTGATAAAGATGTTGTGGAGGAACCTAGTTCCTTAGTGAAAAGATCTCAAAAGGTTGTAGCTGAGAAAGATTTGTTTGAGGGTGACACTATGGCTGTTGCAAGCAGGAATAGAAAGGTTATTGAAATATCAGAAAAAACAAAAGTGGGAAACTATGGGAGGACCTGGTTTAATAAAGACCATTCTAAGTGATAGCGGCCTTGGGCAGAAGAGTTAACTCAGAAAAAGTTTTGTGAGGTCTCACGCTTGTCCGATAATCTAGGAGATAGCATGTATGAGACAAGTTCTTGACTTAGGAAACTAATGATGTGGGAGAAATTGCTTGAATAATAGTTGTCTGCAACTACCCGCATGGACCTAGCTCTCAAAATCATTGTTGCCTCCTCTTCCCAGCCTCCCTCTTCTAGTGCCCCCTAGGATCCTCTCAGTGGCCAGTTATCTTTGGCTCTAATGATTTTGTGGCTGTTGTTTCACTTTTTGTTTATGTTTTTGTGATGGCATGTTGGATTTCATTGTGTCTGTTCCTATTGAAACAGTCAAATTTCCTAACAATAAAAACGCTCTTCTTTTGCTTGTACAATTTGTTTTCCTTTTTGCTTCTCTTTTCTATCATGATTGTGTGCACATATATGGCATGAGTTAGCTTTGTGGACTTCTTTATGACTTTTTGTCTAACTGTGCCTTTTTTGTTGATGCCAAAAGGGGGAAGAAGAATCAAGTGAATCGAGTCAGTGGGAACATATGTTAGTGAGTGTCAGGGGGGAACATATGTCATGGTTATTATGAGGCCCGAAAGCATTATCCGCATTTCCATGCGAAGTCAGGGTCCCGTCGGCCCGAGGTTATTGGCCTTATTTGGGTTCAGTTCGAGGAACTATGAAAGGACCCGCGTGAAGCCGTTTCCATCAATCGAAGGCTGGAAGGAATACTCACATCCAGGGACAGTATTATAGACGAAAATACAGGATCGTGCATTCGGAGCTGCCGTAAACATAAAGAAACACAATGATAGGTTTTCAATATCTTTGTCTTATATTTTGATGATCTAACAAACTTAATGTCAAGAACCAGATAGGGAACCTGACTCACTTGGATTACACTGCATCTAACGGATTCAAGCCAAATGTGAACTTGCTACAACTTTAGGAAAGCTTCAGAAGGTAGGAACCCAAACAAGGACTTGATACTCTTGTGTGTTCCTCATAGCAGTACAAAGTCAATTGGACACAACTGGAAACAAAGATTATGCAGCACTACACTGTTTCCAGCACCCACTTATTCTTTGACCAACTCAAGTGCTCACATCACTTCAAGTGATCATTCTCAAGGTGTACCTACAATGAGTCTATACAAAGCATCATTCAAGTTGCTCAACTTAAGACAATCTGGGCAGTGTGCACAAGAACCAGATCAGGAACCTGATCCCTTAGTGCTCCCCTAACAGAAGTCCAAGTCAACTATACAGCTGGAACACAACTGCAAAAAGTGATTGTTCGCAACTGTACAAAGAGGAACACAACAGGGACCTGGTCCCATAGAGTTCTTTGACAAAAGTACAACTCAACTATACAGCTGGAATGCAATTGAGTGATTATCCACACCTGTAGAAAGAGGAACACAACAAGGACCTGGTCCTTTAGTGTTCTCTAACAGAAGTACAAATCAACTACAACTGGAAAGCAATTACAGAAAGTGGCTGCCTGCAACAGTGCATCAGACTGTACATTAGATAGTGCAGCAGCCACTTTCCATTTCGATTTGACATCACCATTGAGATTGGACATCACTAAGGATGTCTTGTGTAGTATAAACCTTATGCAATGCACGAGATTCTGGTTCAACACTTGCAAAATTAGAAAAGGAAAATATTCTCTCAAATGTTCAAGAACCACTCTCAAGAACAAAGTTGCTTCAATCTCAAGGACCTGATCCAAGATCGAAGATATATTAAGTTCTTAGGTTGTTGAGTTTTTGTTATGTGTTCTTCATTGTAACTCCTATCTAGCTTTCTTAGAAGCATTGATAAAGTTGAGTCATAATAAAAATCCTTTGTAATCGGAAGTATTGCATAGTGACTTGTGGTGGAAACATCACAAATTAGTCAAAGCCTTTGTAACCGTAGGGTGACAAAGTGGCTTGTGGTAGAAATACCACAAGTTAGTGAAATTCTTTCTAACTAGGATAGTCATAGAGTGGCTTGTGATGAGAGAATCACAAGTTAGTTGAAGTCTTTGCAATAGAGCTATTGTAAAGTGGCTTATAATAGGGAGATTGCAAGTTAGTGAAGTGAAAAGCCTACAGGTGTAGGTCGTGGTTTTTTTATCCTTTTGTGTGGGATTTTTCCATGTAAAAAATCTCGTCCTTATTTACATTATGCTTTACTAGCATTCACTGCAAACCCGATAAAGAACCAGATATTCTACCATTTGGTGGACTCACACAAACTTAGCACTGTACCAAATTGATATAGGACCAGATCGCTATACAATTTGGTTCATCAGTACTTTCAGAGGAAACACATAGAGAACCTGGTTCTCTATATAGTCTGGTGGATGCACAGTTTGTAACATACAACAAGTATCAAAGGCAGGAATCAAGGAAATAACTTTGTATTCGTAAAATATTTGCTTACAACAACCCTCGGGGGGTCCTTACATATGATTACAAAAGGCCACAAGGGGATCCTTAAACAGAAATAAAGAGGTTCAAGGATATGCATACAACAAGAGCCTAAGAATCTAGCATAATTCCCTAAATACGGCATCTCCGACATTATCACCTCAGGCGTATGAACTCAAAGACAATATCTTCCAAGTGCAATTCCCTCAGGGACCTCATATCAATCCTTCCGGAATGGCAGCTGCAAAAGGAATGATATAAAAGAGGAAGGCGAGGGAGAAGAGCAAAATGACAAAGGAGAGGCCGGAAGAAGACAAGAAGTGGCTGGGTGAAAATTTTGGCTAGTATGAACTCTGCCAGTTCTACATTAAAGCCATTTCTTGACACGTTACCTCATCCCTGGAGGCAACAGCCAGTAGAGACTGTTGCCATACCCCCTAAGAATCCAAAAGGTGGACACACGCAAAGCCGCAGAATGAGGGTAAGCAGCGATGTATAATCCGAGCCCCCTTTTGAGCAGCAGTGCATAATCTAAGTATCTCCCAGGGTCAGAGAAAATCGGTCCCCTGCTTCATCGCCCCGAACCAACGGAGACAACAACAACAATAATAGCATCACAGCGGCACAACTTTTTCCAACCGAAGAAGGATCGAGAGTTGGGCCATGGCACACATGACGTGAGATCTTGAGGCCGTGGGTCTCAAACATGACGAGATGGCAAAGACTAAAAATGGCAAGGAAGGAGGAAAGGATGGGTATCAAAGGAAACTTGGATGAAAAACTAATTACAAGAAGGCCCATTTATAGGGGGAGGGCAAAGTAATCGATGGCACCATTACCGCCCTCGAAAAGCATAACAATGGGCACAATCAATGCGTCCATGAAAGCTGAATCGACGACAGTGATATGACCCCGAAAAATGATGAGTCACGACACTTCGGATGATCCTGAAAAAGTGAAAGAGTGAAATGCCTCGGCACTTATAAAAAAGGGCCACACCATCAGCACGACGTCATTACAGGATCCCGCGAAGTAGGGTGTCAGAATAAGTTCTTATCGCTTCCCTCTAAGAAATGCGGAGACTATTTGTGCACTGTGAAATTGGGGGGCCGATTTCTCATTGATAAATTTCTTCAGAAGGTCACCCCGGAGACCCGGGACATCGAGCCGGTCACTTTCCTCAAGATTTTTTGGTACCTAGCCGAGGGTAACATCGGCCGAAACCCCGACGAACACGGAAAGCTCACGAAGAATGCATCCGAGGTCAATTAAAGTCAATTTGAGCAGCTCGACATCGGCCCACACATACGTCATAAAGCTAGTTAGCTATGTCATCCCATCTCCTTTATCACTTAACGTATCTTGTACTAAGTTTGGGCTCCCTCCTCTTATAAAAGCGGAGTCGTTAACACTCTGTAAAGGCAAGGCTCTAACTATTCTCCACAAGATCTATAATATCTCTCTCTGTCTCTCTCTCTTTCTTCTCTAACTTACTCACTCAAGGCTACTCTTAGCATTATTAGTTTCATATTTGTTCTTCATTTACTGCTTGGTATTGGCTGTAAAAAGTCTTGTGGGATCATACCTGTCACGCCTCCTTTTTCCGAAGAGCTTTATCGGCTTTTACTACACCCCGGGAAGGGATATAATAAAGAAATGAGTTTTTCCAATTTAAGGACGATCGAAATGGGATAAGATTCAGAGTCGCCACTTAGGAGATTTATGGTGTCCCAAGTCACTGGTTTGAATCCCGAATCGAGGAAGGGTTTGAATCTGTTTAACAGTCGCGAACCAGAAATCCGGGTAAGGAATTCTGTTAACCCAGGAGAAGGTGTTAGGCACTCCCGAGTTTCGTGGTTCTAGCACGGTCGCTCAACTGTCATATTTGGCTAAAATATTTGATTTTAATACATGTTATCTTATTTGTGCAATTTTGGAATTAATATCCGCTTTTGTCAAATTATTTTATTCAAGAAAGTGAACATCATTTAAGAATATATTTTTGGATCACGTCACATGAAATGCACTCGGATCCTCGACACATTCTTATCCAACATTTTCGGATTTGGATTTGGTTTGCATGAAATGCACACCCGTATTAGGAAGGTAAGATTATTTAAATATCGTGCCTAAAGCGGCTAACGTATTATTATCTTTTGGGAAGGCCGTGAAATTCGCTAAACGGCTTATCCCGAATACTAAGTATTTTAATAAGTAATTAGTGAGGGCTCCGCAACTATATATTTAATTTGGCGAGGCTCATCTCATTTTATTATTTAAAGGTCAAACTAAAGTAACTAAGTTTTCTATTTTTTGTCTCTAAAGGTTAATTAATTCATGAATACAAATTCAAACCTCAAATTCAAGTCCGGATTCAAACAAAAGGATAAAACCTTTTAGCTTGAACCCGCTACCTAATTCAAAACTTGATTTCATATTGATGAATTAATTTCCATTGTTCCTAATGTATTTTTATTCACAAACGTTATTTAAAATATTTTTTGGGCCTTAAATTTTAAATATACTGCAGTAGTCTTTTGGGCCTGTTAGAATTTTAATAATACAAACAAATAATGGCCACTCATAAATCGAATCCATGAACATGATCCCATTTCAAATTGTACACAAACTGCTCGTTAATTCGTGACTCAGATGTTCAATATTACTTAAATCCTTAATTCTTAGCCAAGCAGTTCTATATTCACGTTAAAGTTACTTAAGATGATAAAAGATGTTTTCAAATTCAACACAGTTTTGTTCAGAACCCTATCACATTTAGTTTGAACACAATCAGATTTTAACAATTTATAATTCTAATATTCTTGTGACAGTAATTTTCAGTAATGAAATTGCAATTACAAGAAACAAATATGATTTATTATATAGATCTGTGAGTTTTTGCGCTATTGATATAGAAAAATAACTCTTGTGTAAGAATTTTAAAGACTATTAAACTAACTAAAACTAATATTAAACGTGAT
>MU759616.1:0-12866 GCA_026770625.1 Nicotiana glauca | reverse complement strand
TTTTTCTCTTTTCAGAGTCTTTCTATCCTTAAAAATTTCGAGGTCATTGCATTTCATTTTTCTTGAAATCTGTCTATAGGACATTTTAGTTAAAGCTAACTACCAGTTTCCCAGTTGTATGGCACAACGAGATCGGGACATATTAAAGGAAAGTAAAACACGAAGGACCAATGCAAATCCCATCAGAAGGGTATTCTGATAATGGGAGGGAGAATCTAGGTTTCACAGAAAAAGGGGAACAGAAACACCAAGACAGTAGCATGGGGAAAACATTTGGATCAGAAGATTTGAAAGTTAGCCGGGCGAACTTATATTTACGAATTAGTCCAAATAAATACTTGAAACAAATAATTACAAATAAGGCATGTTCAAATAATAAGACAAAGGTTTTGGGGCAAGTTTTATTTATAAAACAAAGTTTAAACAAAAGGAATTTGAAAAGAAGGAGTCCTAGGCTGATTAGCCTATAGGATCACCCCACACAATGTACGATAAACACTCCTCGACGAAGGGCTACACGTGACATTAGTGTGTAGTCATCATATCCTATATCTACCCTTCTCATTCCTTAATGGTCATTCAAAGTGAGTGTTGGTTAGCGATCTCTATTGCGTGTTGTTACCCGTCCCTTTTTAATGGTCCTGGAGGGATTTAGGACCTCTACCTATAGGTGATTCTAGACAGACCCCTAAGGTTTTAAAGGTAAAAATACTAAGGCAACAAGCAATTACACATAGGACTCTTAGCAAATAAGAACATGAAGGAACAAATAAAAGGCCCAGTTTACCTGCACATATAAGGCATGTAATCAGCACGACTCAAACACAAATAAAGATCTTTTGTTAAACAGTATCCTAAGGCAGGATGTCCAAGTGAATATACAAAAGACAAGCAGTTTATTTATAAATCAGAAGTGATGACCCTACCAGTTGCCTACCGATTTTTTGAAGCCTGTTAAAACCAGAACAACATTAAGTCACAGAAACAATTTTAGAATTGCAAGTTTTGAAAACACCCTATAGGCTTTCCTACGCAGAACACTGATTTATAGTGAAACAAGACAGGTTTTTAAAACAAACATTTTAATCCCTTTAAGCATGATGTCTAATGATAAATTAAGACAATTTAAAAAGGACTCATTTCAGGGAAATATAAACCAGTTAATTAAACCGGTTTAGAAGCGATCTAATCATTAATTTATTTAAACCAAACAAGTTGAGATCTATAGGCAGAATTTCTAGAGTTATTCCCTATAGGCATGACATCTAGTTGTTTAACACTGATTTTAGAAACTTTGTAGGCATGATGACTAATGAAAGAAAAACACGTAACACTTGTTATAACATAAGCTGGATTAAATTATATCCTATAGGCATCACCTCTATTTGTGAAACTGATTTTAAGACTTATAAGCATGCTTTCTATTATGGAATCACTTGAGACCTATAGGCATGATTTCTAAAATAATAAGATATAAAGTCCTATAGGCATGGTTTCTACTTATAAAGGCAAACATAGCAAATTATAAAGTCCTATAGGCATGGTCTCTACCCGTATTACCCCACAAACATGTAACTACCCACCCTTTTCACTAGTTACCCCAATATTCGTTTATAAATTATTACAACCCATATGAATGAATTATATAAGTAAATAAGAAAATAAGCAGTTAGTCTATAGGGAGCCTTCAAATATGCCCAGATTTCCAAAGCCTCAAATAGCCTCAAATGCCCAAATTCCATATACAATATCATAGTCTAGATGCATCAAAGATCGCTAAGGATCTCAAGGATCCCAGGCAGTGCTTACACCTAGACTTAGTAACCAAATTGAATAGGTGTAGTGTGAATAAGGCCAGTGTTAGTATGCTAGAGTTCAGAGGGTTCTCAAGAGGATCCCAAGGTAGTACACATATTGGAGGGGGCAGAACCTATTGACTTAGGAGTATAGTGAGAGTGCTTGACACAGTTTGAAATGTTTTAGTGGGAAAACAGTACTTAAAAAACATTTGCTTAAAATAGTTTAGGAGTAAAAGAGGGAGTCATGCAGTGAAAGCAATTTGAAAAGAGAGAGTTACATGATCAAATAAACAGTAAATCAAACATGGAGTCTAAAACCATATCAGCAATACTCACAGGACCAAAACAAGAGGAAAGAACCTACATACAGGGGTGATGGGGATTGGGGATACATAAGGCATATAATTGTAAACATATAACATGCAAAGGTCTTAGGAATTGGTACAGACATGCTCAAACACAATTGATCAGACATAATCACAAAACCAGCTATGCTTAAGGGGGTTAGTATAGAATCCATATGATTTAAGAATCAACCCCGGAATCATATAAGTTTAGGAGTGTTGACTACATCACAAGGAGGCTTATATAGAAACCAGATAGAGCGGAATCACATAGAGACAGACTTCATAGAGAGGGGGTAACATGTTTGTACTGGTTCTAAGGAAGGGGAGTACATGACATGCTAACCATGTAATCATATTAATTGCAAGTTTCACAACAAAACCACAAGTAAAAGCAAGCAAGAAACAGAATGAACTGAAGAAATAAAATAACAATATTATTATTGGAACTTGAATTGAAACTAGAACATACTAGTAAAGAAGACAACAAACAAAAGTGAAGGAGTAGGAGAGCACAATAGTTAGCCTTGGATTGCAGCCGGCTAATTCAGAATAGTATCAAGTAGCACAAAGAGAGAGCGGAAAGTTTAAGTGTGAGAGAGCTTTTGAACCAAAGTGTTCGTGTGTCTTTTGCGTTAATGAGAGAGTATGTATATATAGTAGTTCGAAATTAGATAGAAATAAGGTAAGAATCATAGTAGCATAGTAATTATGGAACTCAAAATCAATTAGAGCTAAGTCAGCACAAGCACTCCCTTAAGTTAAGTGAATTAATCCAAACGGTAAGAACAAGTAGCATATAAGGCAAGAAATCAGTATATGACTAATAAGGAAAGAATCAAATTCGGTAAGTATAGGGTAAGCAATTAGGGATAAGTTTAGAAAACTCCAATTAAGGAAATAGTTCAGTGAAGAAATTACCACAACAAACAAGGTAGGCGAATTAGTTAATTTGAATAGAAGAGGTAGAAATTGAGGGTTTAGGGGAAGGTATTTCAATCAAACCATAAAATAGGGAATCCATAATCAATCAAAGAGGAGGCCACGGTGAAGTATTCAGCATATAAATAGAGTAAGAGCAACCAACCATAGTAAACATACAGGTTAAAAAGTATCAATAGAAAGAGGCAAGTCTGAACAATCAAGATGAACATAATCATATAAAGGTGGTATAAGTTAGGCTAAGAACTTAGTAAGAGCATATTCGAGGAAAGGCAATCATAGAAACTCAAACTAGAATCGAGTAGTCATGCTAACACATAAAATCAAACAAAGGAAATCTAGAAAATTAGGTATTTTAACATAGGCGAGTTGAAAAAGCAGTAAAATCATAGAATCAGTCGAAATATGCAAGAGATAGAAGTTTAAACATAAAGAATCAGCTTAAACAAAGTTTTTAAAAAGAGTTCTGAAACCCTAATTTTAGAAGAAGACGAAAACACTTTGAAATCGATGATTCTTGTAAAGAGTTTCAAGAACAGTGTTAAATAATAAAGAAAACAACTCGAATTGTTTTAAAATTGCAGATCTAGGAAATGTAGGCAGAAATTAGGGTTTCGGAAGAAACCCAACTAGAGATAAAAGAACTTGTCTAGAAACCCAAATATCGTGACAAATACAATATGATTTTGCTCAAAATCACACTGGAGTAGCCAAGAACAGCCAAATAGCAAACCCTAGATGCAAGTCGGCGTGGCTCAGGGCCCTAGAAGACCTTAGAGAAGGCATGCATAGCATTAGAGGTACTATTGGAGGCTTAGGAGTTGAAGGGAGATCACCAGAGAAGACCGGAGAAGAAGGTCGGTGGTCTAGAGGAGCTAGGGTTAGGTTGAGTGGTTGAGAGGGGAGAGGAGAGAATACAGAGGCGACAAATTTGGGAAATGAGATAGGGTTAGGGGGTTGTTTGGGATAAAAAGGAATGAACGAGTGAGGGCCGTTGATCTTTTAGATCAACGAACATAATTTGACGGGTCTTGGGTTGGGTAGGCGGGTTTAGGGTCTGGTTCGGGTGGTTTGGTTAGAAATGGGGCTAGGGTAGGGTTTAAATTGAGCTAAAATTGAAAGGCAAATGTGGCTATATTTTAAATAACCAATTTTCCCCATATAATTTATAATAAATAATAAATAATTTCTAGAAAATAATATTATGTACCAAAATGATTTAAAATAGATATTTAACATTTAAAAAATATAGGAGATCAATGTTTACGCATATAAATGTAATTATACATTAATAAGGCTAATATTGCACTTATATGCAATTTAGCTTTAAAAATACAAAAATGCAATTATAAAAAAATATAACCATATTTTGGCATAAATATGGAATTTAAATGACTAAATCACCCCAACAATAATTTGAGGGTAATTATTGGGGGTTATTATGAGTAAAAGGAGAAGACATAATTCAATTATAATCCTTAAAATTATGGGGAAAATCATAAAAACCTTATGAATGCTTATATATATATATATATATATATATATGCTATTTTGAAGGTATTTATGCATATAAAAAAATATAGAAAAAAATTGGGTATCAACACCAGGATTTGAGGCAACATTATTGGTGGAGGAGGATGAAGAAAGATATAGTTGGGTTTGTATCTCGATGCCTCAATTGTCAGCAGGTAAAATATGAGCATTAGAGGCCGGGTGGCTTGCTTCAGCAGATAGAGATTTTGGAGTGGAAGTGGGAGCGGATCACCATGCACTTCATAGTGGGACTTCCACGGACTTTGAGGAAGTTCGATGTCATTTGGGTGATTGTGGATCGACTGACCAAGTCCGCGCACTTCATTCCTGTGTGTACTATCTATTCTTCTGAGCGGTTGACTGAGATTTATAGCCAAAAGATTATTCACTTGCATGGTATTCCAGTTCCATCATTTCATATAGAGGTACTCAATTCACGTCACGGTTCTGTAGAGCCGTACAACATGAGTTGGGCACTCAGGTGGAGTTGAGCACATCATTTCACCCTCAGTTGGACGGACAGTCTGAGCGCACTATTGAGATTTTTGAGGATATGCTCCGTGCGTGTGTGATAGAGTTTGGAGGTTCTTGGGATCAGTTCTTGCCACTTACGGAGTTTGCCTACAACAACAGTTATCCGTCCAACATTCAGATGTCACCGTGTGAGGTTCTATATGGTAGGTGGTGTAGATTCCCAGTGGGTTGGTTCGAGCTGGGCAAGGTTAGATTATTGGGCACAGATTTGTTTCAAGACTCTTTGGAGAAGGTTAAGGTGATTCAGGATAGACTTCGCACAGCCTAGTCCAGATAGAAGAGTTATGCAGATCAGAAGGTTCATGATGTTTCATTTATGGTGGAAGTGTGGGTCTTGATTTAGGTTTCGCCTATGAAGGGCGTTATGAGGTTTGGAAAGAGGGGCAAGTTGAGCCCAAGGTTTATTGGTCCTTTTGATGTGTTGCGGCATGTTTGGGAGGTTGCTTATGATCTTGCCTTACCTCCCATCTTGGCAGGAGTTCATATGGTATTTCATGTTTTGATGATCCGGAGATATCACAACAATCCGTATCATATGTTGGTTTTTAGTTCAGTTCAGGTTGGACAAGGATCTATCTTATGTTGAGGAGCTAGTGGTTATATTGGACATGCAGGTTTTAAAGCTGAGGTCAAAGAGCATTGCATCATAAGTGGAACCGTGGAGACCGCAGGTGGGGCTGGGGGACCGCAGAAGTGGAACCACAGATGTGGCCCAGTGACCGCATATACAGGTTCTAAAGTTGATAACCTAAGTAGATGAGACCGCAGGTGGGACTGGGGGACCGCAAAAGTGGAACCGTAGATGTGGACCAGTGACCGCATATGCAGGACTGCAGTTGCGGCCCCATGAGTGCAGATGCGGAAATCGGTGGGTAGAAAAGAGGATTTCGAGGGTTTAAAATTTAATAATACAAAATTTGATTTGGAGCTCGGTGGTAGGCGATTTTTTGAGGGATTTTGAAGAAGAACTATTGTGTAACGAATTCTAACTCTATTTTTGATCATATTACATTAATCTATTGTTGTTTTCCTCATCTAATTAAGGAATTTGAGGGTAGAAGTTTAGAAATGGGAAAAAGAGTTTCCCAATTGAAAATATGAGGTTTGAATGGGAATTAGGCATCAAATTTGGGTATTTTTGTACGAGTGAACTCGTGAGTGAATGGGGGTTCATAATTACTGACTTTTACCCGATTCCAAGACATGGAGCCGGGGAGGATTTTTGGGCATTTTCCTATTTTCTTGCCATAGCTTTGAATTCATTAGCTAAATTAGTTGTTTGTAGCTTTATTTACGTTATGTAATTGATTCGTTACATTTGGTCCACTCAAAGTTGGATACTGGCTGCAAGAGCGTGATTTCAGATTGATTTTGAGCTTGGTTCGAGGTAAATGGGTTGCCTAACCTTGTATGGGGGAACTCCCCTTAGGATTTAGTATTGTTGTTATATGAGTGTCGTGTACGTGAGCTGACGAGTGTGTACACGTGATAATTGTTGAAACCCCCTATTTTCATTAAGTAAATATCTATGTTTTCCTTTAATTGAGCAATACTAGTATATGTAGCCCTCCCGTTTAGCTTAGGGAAGCATGCTTACGTGCTTTAACTGTCTTATCTGCTTTAGCTTCCTACTGGACTCTGTGTAGCATGTTTAGAGTAAGAATTACCTGTCTTCTTTTATATGAACTTGATTAGAATTGTAGCTCTTCCTTTTTGAAACTGTTGTGTGTATTGAATAAGTTGTGTTACGTTGGGACTACGGAACGGTATTTTGGGAGATCCCCTGCATGTTTATTTTTGGGACTACGGGACGGTATCGCGGGAGATCCCCCTGCACTAGATATTTACTTTGGAACTATGGAACGGTATTCTGGAGGTTCCCCTACACTTTAAAATTTATACTACGAGACGGTATCTCGGGAGATCCTCTGTATATTTACGTTTGGAACTACGGGGCGGTATCTCGGGAGATCCCCTATTGCTTTCTCTGTGTACTGAGTTATTATTTTCCTGTGATTTCATTTTCATTTACTGTTAGTATTTATCTTTAGTGTCATATTTCGTACTGTTTTATCTTATTATATGTATGAACTAGTATGGCCCTGACCTGATCTCGTCACTACTCGACCAAGGTTAGGCTTGGAACATACTGGGTACCCCTATGGTGTACTCGCACCCTTTCTTGCACATGTTTTTCGTATGCAGATCCAGGTACCTGTTATTAGCCATACTTCCAGTGAGGCGAGGCAATCTTAGAGACTTCAAGGTACATTTGTCGCGTTCGTAGACCTAGAAGTCCCTCTCTATTCTTCATTAAGCTATAGACTTCCTGTATTTTTCTTCCTTGATAGATTTATGGAGTTTAGAAACACTATGTACTTCTGTAGCGTGTGATTCATGAGATTTCGGGTTTTAGGAGTGCTTATGTTCAGTTCGAGAGTGTTTTATTGTATATGTCGAGCGGCATTTTAAACTTCTTTATTAGGTTTACCTGTTAAATTGTTAGTTTTCATATCTTTGTTTTATTTTCGCAAACTATTAGGCTTACTTATTCGTACAGACTAGGTGTCGTCACGATAATTTACGGAGGGAGAACTTGGGTCGTGACACAACCCTAGATAAAATCTAGCTACTCATGATAGAAATTGAGGAAAACAAAGAACTAATTAAAGCCATAAAACAAAATTAAATTGATAAAACTAATATTTCTTCACCCAAAATGGTCGCAAATTACCTAAAGTAGTAAAGTATAACGGCTACAACATTAAAAACTATAAAACTTGTGCTAAAAAAGTATTTTCCATCTATTTAGTGGTCCATAATTCGATGAAAGAAATATAATTGGGGAGGTTTTGTGGCCGCACAATTCCATGTGCAGTCCGCACTTCTCTTATCTCTGTAGTCGCACAATTTAGTCTACGACTGCACTTCAACTTCTGTGGCTGCACTTTTCCTTATGCAGGTGCACTTTTGGCAAAGCTTCACATTTGGTCGTTTTGCACACTCTATGAACTTTTTGAATTCTTTTCAGTGCGATCATGTTTTGTGACTGCACAAATTGTGTGCGGTTCGCACTTTTACAATCTTCCTTTGAGCTTCAGGTACCAGATTTGCGGCCGCAAAAGTAATTATCTTATCCGCACTTTTGGCCTGCTGCACTTAGTCTTGCCTTATGAGCCAAAACACTCCTTTTTGAGTTATATTTCTTAGTTGAGGTTCAGTTCTTCAACATTCCTGCAATTTATACAATTCCATTAGTTTTAGGAACAAAAATCAATACTTTTTGACTAAAACTAAAGCAAGAAGGTACTAATAAGTGGTTAAAATCCAAGTGGTGAATCACTTGTCTCGTTTGGTGGAGGAGGGGAGACCACATGGTGACCTTGAAATTAATGAATCCTTCTCCGATGAGCAACTTTTGGCAATTTCAATGAAAGAGGTGCCATGTTTGCGGACTTGGCAAATTTTCTTGTGAGTGGAATCATTTTGGATGAGTTCTCTTCAAACCAAATGAAGAAGCTCAAGAGAGATCGTCAAGATTATTATTGGGATGAACCATACCTTTTCCGGATTGGGTGATTAGAAGGTGTGTACCGGAAGAAGGGCAAGACAATATTCTTGGTGCTTGCCATTCTTCGCCATATGGTGGTCATCATGGTGGAGCAAGAACGGCGGCCAAAGTTCTTAGTTGTGGTTTCTATTGGCCTACTCTTTACAAGGATGAAAGTGACTTAGTGAAAATATGTGATGAATGTCAACGGGCCAGTGGAATTTCGTAGAAAAATGATATGCTTCTCAGAACCATCTTGGAGATTGATATTTTCGATGTTTGGGGCATTGACTTTACAGGCCGTTTTGTGAGTGTTGACATCCAATTTTGTCCCTCTTTTCTTTCAATTAATTTGTTTTGAGCTTCTAAGTTACTAATACACCAATTTCCTTGTTTTTCAATACTATTTTCCATTTATTGTTATTATTACTATTACTACTACTATTACTGTTAGTATTATTATTATTATTATTATTATTATTATTGTGCTATTATTATTGTTGTTTTTATTATTATTATTATCTACTTAATATGTTGTATTATGGCTAAAAAAATTAATTAAAAGCTCAGTGGAATTAATTATAAGAAGGGACACCCAATCAATTTATGCCTAGTTACAAGCACATTTGACTATCTCTCCAAATTAGTCCATTCACGCAAGCTTCGCATGCACCAACTTGGCTTAATACCTTAACTCCATTGAGCCCAAAAAACTAATCTGATCAGCCCAACTTACATAAACCCATCAGGCCAACTCAATTCAAGACCTATCCCAAGTAGAGCACATATGTAAAAGTTCCCACTCTTAGAATCTCATTCTCCTGTTTCCTCCATGGCAGAGCACCTTTGTCCTTTTCTCCATTTTGGGACAAAATTTAGTCCTATTTTATTCAATTTCTGATGCAAGCGCTGATAATTTTGACTAAGATTTTGAAATCAAAGCTGCAAATGTATGAGGTAAAATACAGGTTCTGCCTCTCTTTCTTTTTCTTTGCCATTTTTGACTTAAGAACTCTCTTTCTTCTCTTCTGCCCATATCTGCTATAGGATCATCCTTGAAGATTTTCTTACCGTTTGATTTCAAACAGCACTCTAGTTCCATTCAAAATCCCAATTCTATAGATCCCGCACTAATATGAAAACCCTACCTTTTCAAGCCTATAAATACTCGTTTTACCGACCATATTTGGACAACCTGGAGCGGTCTACATCACACAAATTGTGCTACGCTTGAATACTAGAATTTTTACTCTTGTTGCTGATATCATCTCTCAAAAACTCTAAGAATTCCTTTTAGAACTTTGTCTTTCTGTCTCAGCGTACTTTGGCCATAACAGAATACTCGAACTCGTTCGGCTCGAATTTCAGATTTGTTCGTGACAATATAGAGTAGATTCGAGATCGACGTCCCGAGTTCACTGCCAAAAAACAGGCAGTATCCTATCATATTTCTAATTCTCCTCTTTAATCTAAAATATTGTGTTTTACTTAGAAATCATGTCTTAGGTTTCTTTTTCTTTAGTTGTGTTGAAGTATGTGAGCAAAATATTGGCATCATGTCCTTAGAAGGATTTGTTTAGGCATTCTATTTAATGTTTGGTTTAATTGTAAAGGCACATCATGCTTTAGCTTTAAAACTTTATTCTTGCCTTTAATAATTAATATGGTGTTACGACCCAAAAACCAATACGGTCGTGATGGCGCCTATCGTGAACCTAGGCCAGCCCCTTCTTCACAAACTCTATATTTCAATTTAAAACTTAAGATAACATATTTTTAACAGAAATTCAATAAGATAAAAGTAGAAATGAAAACTCAATAGAAAGAAATACAAGCCCGACCTCAGGTGTCACTAAGTCATGAGCCAAACTACTACAACTGTTCAAAATAACATGACCAACACGGTTTGAGAATATCCAACAAAATATACTGAAGGTAGATAAGGAAGGAGAAGGCAGAACTGCGATCGCCAAACAGCTACCACGCAATCTCCAAGGAAAATTCCACAATGATATGATCAGCGCCGCTACTGGCTCGAGATACCTGGATCTGCATACAAGGTGCATGGGGTAATGTGAGTACACCAACTTAGTAAGTAACAAGTCCAAACTATGGACTGATAGGTAGTGACGAACCAAACCTTAATAGGTATAAAAATAATTGTACGGTAAAGTAGACATGCTTGCAGTTCAAATAAAAGCTTAACAGTAAGTATTCACAATATGACCAGTACGGATTATAAACCTCAGTAAACTCTAAGTGCCAATGCACAGATAGCATGATCAATGTCCTGTATACCTCCATTCGCAAGTGCTCAACCACTCGTTACTGTATATGGCCATCTGGCAGAGGGAAGATCCATTCCAGAGTATATACATCATTGGCTGTAGTCATCCAGTACCGGGAAAGGCCATTATAGCCCTATGGAGAAGATCCATCTCCAGATATCAATACTTTGGACACGATCCATGTCCAGGGAAGATCCATCCCTCAATATCATCATCTGCGCTCACTGGGGGTGTAAAGACTCCGTAGGGGCTTCTATGAGCCCAAGCACTATATAAGCCAACAAAAGTGTGTTCAATATCTCATTGCAGCATGTAGCCCGATCCCATACTGTCACTCAATATCAGTCTCTCAGCCTCACTCATTCATTACTCTCCAGTCACACACACGGGTTCAAAATGTCATGATATTAGCCCGAACAATGATATGATATGTCAAATAGCAATAATCAAGACTGATGCATGATATAATATGCATGAATAGGACTGAATACAAAATATCAATAAAACTAATTATATGACAACAAGAAATGACCCTCGGGTCTCAACAGTATTGCCGTGAAGCCTTAACATGATAACTAGCATGATTTGCAGCTTGTTTGGACTCACAGTGTATAGATGTGAGATTCTAATCTTATACATGATTTCAGAAGTAGAAGTGTGGTCCTAAGGTTTATAGGTTATGATGGATAGGGTGATGTGGGATCAACCCTGGGTATAGGGTGACGTGGGATCATCCCCGAGTATGTGCATAGTGAGGATACATGGCGATTCATTGGCTTTTGGAACAACTCTGGGCACGTTCGAGGACGAATGTATGTTTAAGTGGGGGAGGATGTAACGACCCGATCGGTTGTTTTGAGCATTTGCATTTCGCTCTCCAATTTTCGGTCATGACTAGACTCATATGATGTATTATGACTTAAGTAAATCGTCAGTTTTGGTTTTCAGGTGGAACATAATAGATATGGAAGAATGGTTCTTAGCTTAAGGCTTAAAATTTGAGAGGTTTGACCATGTTTTGACTTTTTAGTATTCGATCTCGGGTTTGGATTTTTATGATTTGGTTAGCTCCGTTAAGTGATTTTGGAATTGGGAGCTCGCCCGGAATGTAATTTGGAGGTCCATGGAAGAGTTAAGCTTGAATTGGCGAAGTTGGAAATTTGGCATTTTCCGGTTGGCAGTGGAAATCTTGATATCGGAGTCAGAATGGAATTCTGGAAATTGGAGTAGGTCTGTAGTGTCATTTGTGTCGTGTGTGCAAAATTTTAGGTCATTAGGAGTTAAATTGTTAGGTTTCAGCATCATTTGTGGAATTTGAAAGTTCCTAAGTTCTTAAGCTTGAATCCAAAGTTGATTTGGTGTTTTGGTTATGTTTTGAGTGATTCAAAGGCTCGACTAAGTTTTAATGATGTTATGGGAGGTGTTGGTATGTTTGGGTTGAGGTCCCGAGGGCCCCGAGTGTATTTCAGGTGAGTTTTGAGTGAGTTCGGGCATTATCGGAACTCAAGCATTGGTTCTGGTGCTTAAATTTACCGCTGGGGCGGAAGTTTTGCCACTGGGGGCGGTGCTTTTACTGCTGGGGCGGAAAATGGTTCGTGGTCAAGGTCATGAAGAATCCGCAGGGCCACTGGTCCAACTTCAGAAGCCTATATATTTTGATCTACAGAAACTTTTGAGATGATTCAAAAACGAAAATTGTAGCTCTTCGTGTCTAGTTTCCAGAACGGTAAAGAAATCATAATTTGGACATATGTGTGAGCACGTGATTTTTACCCCAAGTAAAGAATTCCAAAAAAATTAAAAAATAAATAAAAGAGAATTAATTAGGAAAAGCATCAAAAATGGTAGAACAAATAATAAGAAAATTAAATAAAAA
>MU759606.1:28972-39751 GCA_026770625.1 Nicotiana glauca | reverse complement strand
AAAATGCTCTTCAAGCCAAACTTATGAAATTTCTTCTAAAATGCTAACTTCCACAATAGGCGCCAAAACGCTCCCAAGTTATCCAAAACCCAATCCGAGCCCCAAGTCCGAAATCATTATACAAACCTGCTGGAACCTTCGGATCCCAATTCCGAGGTCGTTTACTCAAAAATCCAATCATGGTTCATTCTTTCAACTTTAAGCTTCCAAAATGAGAATTCTCTTCCCAAATCAACTCCGAATTTCCCGAAATCAAATTCTAACCACGCGTACAAGTCATAATACCTAAAATGAAGCTGTTCATGGCCTCCGACTGCTGAACGGAGCACCAGTACTCAAAACGACCGGTCGGGTCGTTACAGCCAGGGATGTTACTATTGATAGTGATGGTGTGTTGAGGATGCAGGGACGGATTTGCGTGCCCAATATGGACGGGTTTCGAGAGCTGATATTGGAGGATGCCCATAGCTCACGGTATTCTATTCATCCCGGTGCCGCGAAGATGTACCAGGATCTGAGACAGCATTACTGGTGGAGAAGGATGAAAAAGGATATTGTGACTTATGTGGCTCGGTGTCTCAACTGTCAGCAGGTCAAGTATGAGCATCAGAGGCCCGGTGGTGTGCTTAAGCGTATAGATATTCCTGAGTGGAAATGGGAGCGGATTACTATGAACTTTGTGAGTGGTCTCCCTCGGACAGCGAGGAAGTTTAATTCAGTTTGGGTAATTGTGGATAGGCTGATCAAGTCCGCACATTTCATTCCGGTGTGTACCACCTATTCTTCGGAGCGACTAGCAGAGATTTTTATCTGGGAGATTGTAAGATTGCATGGGGTCCCAGTTTCTATTATATTAGATAGGGGTACTCAGTTTACCTCTCAGTTCTGGAGGACTTTTCAGCGAGAGTTGGGTTCACAGGTAGAGTTAAGCACAGCGTTTCATCCTCAGACGGACGAGCAGTCCGAGCGTACCATTCAGATATTGGAGGACATGTTGCGTGGCTGTGTTATTGATTTTCGAGGTTTTTGGGCTGATTACTTGCCTCTTACAGAGTTTACTTACAACAAAAGCTATCAATCCAGCATTCAGATGGCCCCGTATGAAGCCTTATATGGCAGACGATGTAGATCTCCAGTTGGTTGGTTTGAGCCCGGTGAGGCTAGATTATTGGGGACAGAGTTAGTTCAGGATGCCTTAGAGAAGGTGAAAGTGATCCAGGCGAGACTTCGTACAGCTCAGTCGTGTTAGAAGAGCTATGCGGACCGGAAGCTTCGAGATGTATCTTATGCAGTGGGTGAGAAGGTCTTGTTGAAGGTTTCACCTATGAAAGGCGTTATGAGCTTTGGAAAGAAAGGGAAGTTGAGTCCACGGTTCATTGTTCCTTTTGAGATACTTAGAAAGATTGGGGAGGTGGCCTATATGCTTGCTTTGCCACCTGGTTTGTTGGGAGTTCATCCGGTGTTCCATGTTTCTATGCTCCGGAAGTATGTTGGGAGAAGGTGAGGGTTCCCTGATAACGAGACCACGAGCCAGGAGACGTATTGTCTCTGAAGATGATATTGACATCTCCCCTAACCTGCCTCTTTCCAAGCCTGTTGTTTCACATGTGATCATTCCTGATGATGACGTCTCTCCTCCATCTGACACTCTTGATTCGATAAACCAACTTTTTATCAGTGGTTTTAGTAGTGGCCCTTTAGGACCGGTTCTAGATTAGCTTCCCCTATCTTCTTCTACCTTTACCATTTCTGTGAAATTTTATTTACCTCCCTCATATGTTACTTCCATACCTTCCTCTACTATCCTTCCTTTAATAATCGCTCCTCCCATAGTTCATCATACAAAAGTGGGTTCCACAAGTAGAAATTCCGCTATGTGGAGCATGACCATTGAAGTTCCTACTAATAGCAGCCTTTTAAGGAAGTCTGGGCAGGCTGACACATGGCTCACACCTCTGATTGGCCTTATTGAGAAAGCTAAACTTGAGAGTCATAGTAATATGACTCTCTTGAATGACATTGTGCATGCAAGTTTGAAGGTATTCTTTAGTTTATTGTTTTACCAAGATTTTTGCTTTGGGAGCCTTAACCTTATTTCCCTTTCTATATGAACAGGTAAACCTTATTGGTACCGAACTTATGAATCGAGTCCCTCTTTTAGATAAACTGGCTCGTGACCTAGAGAAGACTGCTAATGACGCAGAAGAAGCTGCCCGAGATTCTCAATTGGAGGCCAACAATTGGAAGGGCCAGTTCGAGAGCTTACAGATTGATATGGAAAATTTAGAGACAGGAAAGAGTTCCCTGGAAAAACAAGTTCAAAGTCTAACCTCTGAATTGGCAATGCTTAAAGCTGCTTCAGACCAGTCCAAGAAGGAAAAAGAGCTTCTTGAATCTTCTTTTTTGGAGCAGTTGTTAAGGTCACTGAGGAAAATAGAGCTTTACAAGCTTTGTTGACTCAAACGGAGATGCATGTAGGAGAGGTAGTACAAGTGCTTTCTCGAGCACAAGAAGAATTGTGAGCCTCTGCAGACAAGATCCAAGCCTTGGAAAATTCTCACTCCTCACTACAATCATCTTATGATTTAGTTTTACTTAAGAATGAAGAACTCAAGAGTGAGATTACTGCCCGGGAGAAAGAATATGAACTTCTCGAGGAGTCATCCAATATTAAAGTGAGTTGGAATTTTCTAAAATCTCGGTATGATACCTTGGTAGAGATGAGCCAAGAAAATTTCAACCTTCAATCTGAATTGGCTAAGGTGAATGAAACTATTGAGCGAACAGAACAACCACAAGATTTTTCATCTCCCGAGACTGGTCCTCTAGTAACTGAAATTCCTTTGGTTAAAACTCTCATAGCTGAAGCTTCTGAAGTCCCCATGTCTACTGCATCTGAAGTCCCCGTGTCTGTTGAGATTTCCACGAGTGTTGTTCTTTCCTTAAGTTCATCCACATCTATTGCTATTAACCAGGTTGAGATTTTGCTCGTGAGTACTACCACTGAAGATCAATCCTTAGCTGCTGATGATGCAATTGAAGTTGAGCCCGTTGATGATCTTTCTTTAGCTCCTTCCTCTTAAGTATTTTTTATAATTTTAAATTTCCCTTTTTGCAGGTGCCGATCTGGAAATCCATGTTCAAAGTTTTTGGTTTTTTGTGACAACTTTTTGTAACTAAACTCCTGGCTAGAACTTTAAGAGTTTAAGTCCCCAAGCTTTGTTTAAGGGGAACTTTTTGTGTGAACAATTTCGATGACCAAGTTTTATACTTGGTCTTTAGTTTTAAAATATTAAGAAGTTCGTTTTTAAACCTCCATTTGTTTCATTCATGCCTTTTATCTTTAAGGACGTAAAGAATAAATTGCATTTTGATTTTCTGAAAATGCTTTTGTTATCCTCATGGTCAAATGACATGAGTTTCATAAAACAGGGCCCTTCGATATTTTGACACTTGATGAGGAAGACGTCTCAACTTCATAATGATGTTTTTATATGATACAAGAAATAGGAACACACATGTTTATTTGAAGTAACTTGAACAAGTTTCTATTTCTGAACTTTGACAAGTCGTGAATTATTCTTTACATGTATTTGAATTACATCTATAACTTTCTCGTAACTATTTTTCTTGTAATAGATTTACAAAAAGAGAATAATAGATACATGGTTTTTCCTTATAACCCGTTTTAGTACATAGTCATTACCCTAAATGTTTATGAAGTACAATGAATTCCCTTTAGCTCCATCATATTAGGAAGGGTTTGAGAGGTGACTCCATTGTTCTCATGGGAAAGAACACTATGATGAATGCCTTGACTTGTTAACTTCCACTCCGTTTTCTTTTTAGGCTTGATTTTTCCTCAATCTTGTTTGCCTTTTACGTACACTTGGATGTATATATTATATAGCCCCCAAGTGTTTGAGTGTTGAAGTATGAAGCCTCGAGCACTTGATAATTTCCTTCACCTGATCCCTTTCCTGAAAAGGAAATACGTACAGGACTTAGGGGTACGATTATAGATGAAGACTGTTTTACCCGTGTATGTTTCTATCAGAATTATTGTAAACCTAGGCCAGGAATTTTAGTGTATTCCATTTTTTCCTACAGGTCATGACTCATCATTTAGTACGGGTAAACGATTTGCCTATCATCTAAAATCGTTAGTCAAATTTTTAATAATTTAAAAAATAAAATATAACATAATGATACCTGACTATGGGTTTTCCCTTAGAAGTAATATCTCTTCAAATGAACAACATTACAATGTGAGGAAGTATCTTCCAGTCCATTGTCTCCAACTCATATGCTCCTTTCCTGTAATATCATGAATTCTATAGGGTCCTTCCCAAGTTGGACTTAGTTTACCTGCGTTGGCTGCCTTTGTAGATTGAAAACCTTTTTTAAGCACGAAGTCCCCAATTTTGAAGTATCGCAAACGTGCTTTCCTGTTGTAATATCGTTTGATTACTTGCTTTTGTGCGGCCATTCTTATTAACGCAGCCTCTCTCCTGCCTTCCAACAAATCTAAATTGACATGCATCTCTTCATCATTGGACTCTTGCGTTGCTTGTGAGACCCTCGTGCTTGGATCTCCTATCTCAACTAGGATAAGGGCCTCAGCCCCGTAAACCAAAGAAAAGGGTGTCTCACCTGTACTTGTTTTCGTAGTTGTACCATATGACCATAAAACTCCAGGTAACACTTCAGGCCAATTACCTTTTGATTCCTCCAATCGTTTCTTTAAATTATTAATGATAACTTTGTTTGTTGATTCCTCTTGTCTATTCCCTACTGGATGATATGGTGTTGATGTTATCCTTTTTATTTGCCAATTTTGAAAAAATTTCGTGACCTGAGATTCGATATATTGAGGACCATTGTCACATACAATTCTTTTGGTACACCAAACCGGAAAATGATATTACGCCAAATGAAGTCCTTGACTTCTTTTTCTCGTACCTGTTTAAATGCTCCATCTTCTACCCATTTATTAAAATAATCAGTAAGCACAAGTAAAAAATTTACCTGTCCTTTAGCTTGAGGTAATGGCCCTACTATATCCATCCCCATTTCATAAATGGCCACGCTGCAATAACCGGATGTAATAATTCAGCAGGTCGGTGCATATTGCTACCGTATCTCTGGCATTTATCGCATTTAGCCACAAAGCTCGCTGCTTCTTCTTCTATTTTGGGCCAGTAATATCCTTCCCTGATCAAAGTTCTCACCAGTGATCTTCCTCCTGAGTGGTTTCCATAATGTCCTTCATGTATTTCTCTCATTACATATTTTGTTTGAGAAGATCCAAGGCATCTTGCTAAGGGGCCACCAAACATCTTTCGATAAAGGTTACCTTGCTTTAAACAGTAACGAGCTGTCTTTTTACGAAGTGCATATCCTTTTTTCTTGTCATCAGGCATAGTACCATACTGTAAAAAAGCAACAATTTCATTTCTCCAATCCCAAGTTAGATTATTAAAATTTACCTCGTTCTTATCAGGCTCGAGAACTGAGTGAAATAAATATATAAACAAGGCGTTGGAATCGTTTGTTATATCAGCTGCGGATGCAAGGTTTGCTAAGACGTCAGCTTTAACATTATCATCCCTTGGTATCTGGATGACCTTCCAAGTATGGAACTGCTTTATCAGTTCCCTTACCTTTTCCAAGTATTGTTTCATCCTTGCCTCCCTAGCTGTGTAAGTCCCCAGCATTTGATTAACCACAAGCTGAGAATTACTTTTTATCACCACCTGACTTATACCAAGTTCTCGTGCCAATTCTAGACCTGCAATCACAGCTTCGTACCCCGCTTCATTATTAGTTACAAAGTGACATTTAATAGCTTGTCTAATAGTTTCACCCATAGGTGGTACTAAAACAATTTCGAATCTTGCACCTTTAGTGTTAGATGATCCATCAGTGAATAAAGTCCATGTTCCTGGATTTGCTCCATTAAGTACCTGAACTTCTTTTTCAGCTTCTAATTGTATCCCTTGGCTAAAATCAACCACAAAATCTGCCAGTACTTGGGATTTTATTGTTGTTCTAGGTAGATACGTGATTTCATACTCACTTAATTCTATAGCCCATTTAGCTAACCTTCCTGATAATTCATCTTTATGCAGTATATTACGTAAGGGATATGCAGTTACTACAATAATTGGGTGACACTGAAAATACGGCCTCAATTTTCTAGATGCCATGATTAAAGCTAGTGATAATTTCTCTAATTGCGGATACCGTTTCTCTGCATCTAACAAAGATTTGCTAACGTAATAAATAGGAGATTGTTTACCTCGTTCTTCTCGAACCAAAATAGCA
Source organism: Nicotiana glauca (assembly GCA_026770625.1). NCBI lineage: Eukaryota > Viridiplantae > Streptophyta > Magnoliopsida > Solanales > Solanaceae > Nicotiana > Nicotiana glauca. Next base: position 33,424 of record MU759606.1, on the reverse strand, counting down.
CTTACTGCAACTTTTGAAATAGCAAGGTAGATGAAAAGCCTTTCACCAGCCTTTGGTTTTGCTAACAGGGGTGGATCTGATAAATACATCTTCAAATTCCTAAGTGCTTGTTGACATTCCTCGTTCAAAGCGATCTTGCTTTTTAAGGGCTGAGAAAAACTTGAAACACTTTTCTAATGACTTTGAAATAAATCTTTCCAAGGCTGCAATCCTCCCTGTCAGTCTTTGAACTTCTTTTTTATTCGTAAGTACATTAGGGATTTCTTCAATAGCTTTAATCTGGGCTGGGTTTACTTCAATACCACGGTTAGAAATAAGAAAACCCAAAAATTTTCCTGATGCCACACCAAATGCACATTTTTCTGTGTTCAATTTCATATTATATTTTTGCAAAATTCTAAATGTTTCAGACAAATGTGATATATGATCCTCTGAATGTTGAGTCTTAACTGACATGTCATCTATATAAACTTCCATGGTCTTACCTAAATGCTCTTGATACATTTGAGTAACTAACCTCTGATACGTCGCACTAGTATTTTTAAGACCAAAGGGCATTACTTTATAACAATAAGTCCCCCTGTCCGTTATAAAAGACATTTTTTCCTCATCTTCTGGATCCATTTTGATTTGGTTATAACCTAAGTATGCATCTAAAAAACTTAATAGTTCATGTCCTGCAGTAGCATCAATTAACTGATCTATATGCGGTAAAGGAAAAGAGTCTTTCAGACAGGCTTTATTAAGATATGTGTAATCCACACAAACACGCCACTTACCATTTTTCTTAAGAACCACAACAGTGTTAGCCAACCAGTTAGGATACTTTACCTCACGAATTTATTCTATTTTGAGCAATTTCTGAACCTCTTCTTGAATTACCTGATTCTTGAAAGCTCCTTGCTTTCGTTTCTTTTGCTTGACTAGGGGATATGATGGGTCTTCATTCAATTTATGAGTCATGACCTCCGACGGTATCCCTGTCATGTCAGAATGGGACCAAGCAAAACAATCTGTGTTAGCTTTTAAAAATTCAATTAACTTACATTTTACCTCCGGGCTAAGATTTGCTCATATATACACTTTCCTCTCGGGCCAGTTTCTAAATAAAACCACAGCCTCTAACTCTTCGATCGTTGTTTTAATGTTCTTATTTTCCTCTGGTTCTTGAATAGTGTCAGGCCTTGAATCCACGTCTATTTTACCTTGTTCAGTTAAGGTTGGCTTTATACCCTCCTCAACTAAATCATGTAATTGCTATTTGACTTCACCTTGAACAGTTGAATCTGCAACGGAGTTAATACTCCTGGATGTTTATTGATCGCCTCTGATTTGACAAATCCCCCATGGTGATGGGAATTTAATAACTTGATGTAAATTTGACGGTACGACATCTATATCATGGATCCATGGCCTTCCAAGGATCATATTATAAGCCATTTCCATATCTACGACCTGGAATTTAGTATCTTTGACAACACCTTATGCAAACGTGGTAAGAATCGCTTCGCCTTTGGTTATGACATTAGAGTTACCAAATCCTGATAAGGTATGCATTTTTTGAACCAATTTTTCCTCGGCTTGCATCTCGCGCAACACTCGTATCATAATAATATTCACTGAGCTGCCTGAATCAATCAAGACTTGTTTCACGTTAGTATCATGTACGAGTAAGGATATTACCAGTGCGTCGTTATGTAGAGTCAGGAGGCCTTCTGCATCTGCATCATTGAACGTGATATTCTCCTCTTCCAACATGTAGCGTAATCGTTTTCCATGATGATTGTCATTTTGGAAATTTTATTGGATGCGGTATATGAGACACCGTTGATATCGTCTCCTCCAATTATAACATTGACTGTCCGTTTAGGTGAGGGTTGCTTCGGGGGCTCCTGTCTATTTTTCATATATGCTTGTTTACCTTTCTCACTAAATAACTCAGTGACGTATCCTTGCTTTAATGATCCACCTCACTTTGTAAAAACCTGCAATCTGCGGTTTTATGTCAGTGATCGTTATGGAATTCACAACAATGATCGGGGTTTCATCTGTTTGGGTTTGACCTCATCTCCTTCGTCCACCGTACATTATCTCTCATGCCTCTTAGAATATCCATGAGTTCAGAGGTGGTTACATTAAAATTGTAACCACCAAACCTTGCCTTTAAACTCCCATCATCATATCGTTGTCCTCATGTACTTCGATCATTCTAGACCTTGAAGAGGAGCCTGATTCCCTATGTCTAGGTTTGTGATCGTACCTTTCTTGCTTTGACCTTGAGTCTTTTCCCGCATGTCCCATATAAGGCTCATACCTATTTTTACCAGATCTTCTTTCATTTTCTACATGCCTCGAGCTTGTTTTCTCGTCAGTTTTATGTCGTAAAATGATGTCTTCTTCAATCCTCATCTTTGTACTGTATCTATTATAGACATCATTCCATATTGTTGCTGGGAATTCTCGAAGGCTCTCTTTGAGTCGCCTCGTGGCTTCTGAACTCTTTTTGTTTAGATTACTAGCAAAGGCTATGGCTGCCCAATTGTCAGGTACCCGCGGTAGCATTATTCTTTCTCATTGAAATCTATCCACGAACTCTCTAAGTAACTCAGAATCTCTTTGTTTGATTTTGAAGATGTTTTCCATTCTTTTTTCAACTTTTTGAGTTCCCGAATGCGCTTTCATAAACAAATCTGCAAGCTCAGCAAACGAATTTATAGAATTTTTAGGTAAAAGAGAATACCAGGTTAATGCTCCTTTGGTGAGTGTTTCCCCAAATTTCTTGACTAAGACCGATTCAATCTCTTGCTTAGTCAAATCATTTCCTTTAACACCTGTGGTGAATGCGGTAACGTGATCTCGAGGGTCTGATGTACCATCGTACTTTGGAATATCAGGCATCTTAAATTTCTTTGGAATAGGGAGGGGGCTGCACTTGGCTTCCATGGTTTTTGAGAGTATTTGTCTATGTCTACTCATTTGATCACGGGCGGAACTCCAGGTATTTGCTCTATGCGCTCATTTTGTTCCTTAAGTTGTTTTTGCAAAGTTAGTACGATATTCTGTAAATCAGAATCAACTGGATTACCTGTATATCCTTCTTGCATTTCACTAGGAGTGCCACCGCTGCCTAAATTAACCAATCCAGAACGGGGGTTCTCTAAAGTATTATTGTTTGGAGTTGGCGTGGTTGGAGCAGCAGGTAATTGACTAACGAAAGCTTGAAGAGTTTTACTGACTTGAGTGGTAATTATTTTTTGTAATACCTCATTCATGTTTTTAACATTGTCAAATTGAGCATGTCCATCTGTATGAGATCCATCAGGAGTGCCTCCACGAGATCGCCGTGGAGAGCCTTGTGGAGAGCCTCGTAAAGAATTTCCTTGAAGTTGTTGGACTGTTTGAATTTCTGGATGTCCTTGGGTGTTGTCATTGTTGTTTAACATGATTGATATGAACAAAGAAAACAAGTAGAAACAGAATTGATTATCAGATTTCCGGTAACGGAACCAATTTGTTTAACCAAAAAATAGGCTTTTTAGTCAAAGCTAGTATTTAGAAGAATCGTGTCACGACCCGGATTTATCCCACTATCGGGCGTCGTGATGGCGCATACTAACGTCGCTAGGCCAGCCAAACATTACACATTTATTTATCCACCCTCAATAATATATTATTCTAATAATAATTAAATAAGTGCGGAAGACTTTAGTTTTAACAAAAACAGTATAAAAATGCGGAAGTTTCAAAATACACTTCTACCCAGTATCTGGTGTCACTACTCACGGACTACCAAGGAGTACTAAAAACATCAGTCTGAAAGAAAATACACCAGAGTCTGTCTCGATACAAATAAACAAACTGAAATATCATAGATGAGACTCCGAGCCCGCGGACGTCAGCTAAGCTACCTAAGAGTCTCTGGACTAAGGTCGGCTCCCGGTCTAGAACTGCTGTGGCGGTCCGTAAGCTGCCTCCTGATCTGCGCACAAAAAGGCACAGAAGTGTAGCATCAGCATAACCGACCCCATGTGCTGGTAAGTGCCTGGCCTAACCCCGGCGAAGTAGTGACGAGGCTAGACAGGACCTACCACAATTAACCTGTGCAAATATAATATACAAGTGCGAGAAAACAGTAATAAAATAATACAACATAAAGCTGGGACGGGACATGCTATCGGGGAGTACTAGATGGAAATAGAACATTAAAAACAATAGCAGATATACTCCGGGTTTCATGATGCATATGTTTACAGTGGACGGCGCGCCACACGATCCCATAATGTATAACATAAGTGGACGGCGCGCCACACGATCCCATAATATAATTCATAAGTGGTCGGCGTGCCACACGATCCCATAATATAATTCATAAGTGGTCGGTGTGCCACACGATCCCATAATATAATTCATAAGTGGTCGGCGTGCCACACGATCCCATAATATAATTAATAA
>MU759601.1:475508-495231 GCA_026770625.1 Nicotiana glauca | reverse complement strand
TGTTGACGTCCGCAGCCCTTATCTCTCCTATTTCATATCATGGGTCTCCTTCAGACAATTGTTTCAGACTTTACATTTTGTAGACTTATTTTAAACTCTGTAGTAGCTCATGACTAGTGACACCCCGGTTTGGGCTGTGTCGGGTTGGTATTGTATGTTGGTATGGTTATTTCCGCGTTTCATGATTGTTTACACTTGTTCTGGATTCGCAAAAGCTTAAAAATTGCTAAAAGAGGTATTCGCGTTGTTCTGGCTGGCCTTGTCTACACGAGAGGCGCCATCACGACCGGGGATGGGAATTGGGTCGTGACACTAATGCCCGAGGGGCTTGTAATGATATTCCAACTGAGTGTGGCTGAGGGCCAGATGTGAGGATACACTGAGTGATATGAGGCCGAGGGCCTGGATGTGAGGGTTTTATATTATGGATCAGGCTGCACGCCGCAGCGATACTTATATAGATCGGGCTGCACGCCGTAGCGATACTTATATGGATCGGGCTGCACGCCGCAGCGATACTTATATGGATCCGGATGCACGTCGCAGTGATATTATATATTGGATCGGGCTGCGCACCGCAGCGATATTGTGCTTGGGCTGTAAGGGGCCCCTCCTGGAGTCTGCACACCCCCAATGAGCACCGTCGATGTTAAATGGATCCGGCTGCATGCCGCAGCGATATATGGATAGGGCTGCACGCCGCAGCGATACTTATATAGATCGGGCTGTACGCCGTAGCGATATATGGATCGGGCTACACGCCGCAGCGGTTACTATATGATATTGTTCTGAGAGCGAGCCCGAGGGGCTGATACTGTTCTGAGTTACTGATACTGAGCCCGAGGGACAAATTTCTACTTGTTATTTTGATACTGAGCCCGAAGGGCAAATTTCTACTTGTTATTTTAATATTGAGCCCGAGGGGCAGATTTCTACTTGTCATTTACTGCCAAATTATCTGTTTTACTGGTTTAAAAGAGATTTCATCTGATATTTCACTGATTTGCTATTTAAGTGATTTTACTGCTTCTGTATAGAATGCTTTGTGCCTTTACGTTTTGTTCTTGCTTTCATCCATTATTTATATTTATTACTCACTGGGTCGGAGTACTCACATTACTCCCTGCACCGTGTGTGCAGATTCAGCCATAGCAGATTCCCATCCCTGAGAGCTGATCCTTCCAGTTCAGGTGGTGTTTCGGAGACTACAAGGTAGATGTTGGCGTCCGCAGCCCCCGTGACTCCTTTATCTCATTATTTCTATGTTATTCAAACTATTGTATCGGATTTCGTATTTAGTAGACTTGTGTCAGGATTCCTTAGTTGCTCATGACTTGCGACACCCCGGTAAGGGCTATGTTGGGTTGGATTTCCGTATCTTTATCTATATTTTTCCACTATTTGGTATCATTAAACCATGATTATACTATAATTGTATTAAATAACTGTTTTAAAGGACGAATTGGGTTGACTGGCTGGCCTTGTCTTCACTAGAGGTGCCATCATCACCGAGTTCGGGATTTGGGTCGTGACAAGTATCTAATCAGTTAAAAAATACTAACAAAAATGAAATCCCCACAAAATCTAGAACACCTACTACAATTGAAACACACCCCTTAATTAAAATCCCTGAATTTTCCAAAGAGAAATTCCCCAAGTTAAATGAACAATTTGATTTTTCAAATAAGCTTCTAGAAAAAATAGAATAACAATTGAAAACAAAAATGACAATTTCAAAGCAAAATACAGTTTCTAATAAAGCTAGTACTAGTAATGATAAAACAATTGAATTACATAATTTATAAAGTAAATTAATCTCATTAGAAGATGAATACCATACTCTGAAAAGCAAAACTAATTTTCCTAATAAAGAATATAAAATGAAAGCTATACAGAAAGCTTCCGAAGATATTATAACACCATTAATAAAATAAAACCTTTAATAACCTTAAAAGCTATTTCTACGATAAAAACTAATGATTCAAAAGTCAACAGAATCACTAATGATCCAAGACATTCTAATAAGAAGAACTATTACCAAAGAGCATCATTCCCAGATATTCAGTTCGAAGAAGATACTTATCTAACGAGCTCCAGCCACGATGGAACTGGAATAACTGAATGGAATATCGATGGTTTAGCTAAAAGCCAAATCTATAAAAAACTTCATGAAATAGTGTCATGACCCCAAATCCCGGTCGTGATGGCGCCCAACACACTGCTAGGCAAGTCCGACCAATTTACCAACCTTAACCCTTTTTATGTAATTCATGATTCAATTAACACAATTAATTACTAAGTCATAACACTGAAAGTCTGAAATGTAGTTAAATATGCAGAAAACCCAAGTGGAAATACTACTACACAGCCCGAATGATCAGGTGTCACAAGTTTGAGCCTCTAATACACGAGTGTCAACCTACTACATATTTTTCTAAAGAAAATGCGGAATAAAACAAATAGGATAGATGGGAAGATCAGGACTGCGAACGCCATGCAACTACCTTAATGCTTACGGATACGATACTCGACAAAGATAGTCTCACTTAGCCTCAGTAGGTGCACCTGTATCTGCACACGAGGTGCAGGGAGTAAAGTGAGTACTTCCAACCCAGAGAGTAATAAACATAAATAAAGGCTAAAAGTAAGAAATCCTAAATAGGCACAAGATAAGCTATAATCACAATAGTTCACCAGGTAACATCAATTAAGATAACCAACAAAATTAATAATGCTGCAACAGAGAAATAAATAATGACAGTCAAATATGCAATGCATCACATAAACCGGTACTCTCTAGTACCTACTGCGGTGTGCAGCCCGAGCCATCCATTTATTTATCGTCGACGGCGCTCACTGGGGTTGTGTACAGACTCCGGAGGGGCTCCTATAGCCCAAGCGCAATATCAAGCCATCTCGTGGCATTAAATCTAGGCCCTCGGCCTCATATCAATATCAATATAATACCGCTGCGGTGCGCATCCCGATCCCATAAATATAATACCGCTGCGGCGCGCAGCCCGATCCCATAATCAGTCCAAAATCACATAAGCCTCTCGGCACAATAGCAAATAAATTATTCAGCCCAAACTTCATTAGAAATATTATTTAAGTCCCAAGTTTTGAGAAAAGTGGCTGAGTTTGCAAAACAGTATTAAATACTAGGACTGAGTTCAATTTTTCTGTACACATGGTAAGAAACTAGTAAAACAATCCCTGAAGGATTCAAACAGTTGGCACGAAGCCCAATTATGATAATTAATCCATTTATTAGGATGTCAATTCAACTCCAAGCAATTAGGTAGTGTTTTCATTAAGCAGTACAGACCAAGTCACAATCCTCAATGGTGCTCTACCCCACGCCCGTTATCTGGCGTGCAAGTCACCTCAATATAGCACTATGATGTACAAATTCGGGGTTTCAAACCCTCAACATAGCATTTACATCTATTACTAATCTCAAACCGGCTATTTCTTTAATTCGCGACGCCTTTGCCCTTCGAATTGATCTCCACGTGCGTCGAATATATCAAAATTAGAACGAATACGTCACAATGCGTTATGGGAACAAAGCCCATTCAAAAGAATCGAAAATATCAAGATTCTCAAAATTAGCAAAAACCCGAGCCCTGGGCCCACGTCCCAAAATTCAGAAATTTTTACATCAACGTGTTCCTTATCTCCCCACGAGTCTAACCATACCAAATTTAACAATTTCCCATATCGTTTCGACCTTCAAATCCTCAATTATATCCGAGAGGGTTTCTAAGTTTTTCTCCCTTAAATTCACGGATTAACGATAACACTTGCAATAGATTCGAGTAATATAACCAAAATTGAGTTAAGAACACTTACCCCGTTGTTCTCTATGAAAATCTGTCCAAAAATGGCCCTATCCGAGCTCCAAATCGCAAAAATGGAAAATGGGTTCGATGTCCCATTTCCAAAACTTAACATTCTGTCCGGCACTGTTCACGTCACTGTTCACAGACACTGTTCACGGGAACTATTCACGGGAACTATTCACTGGGTATTGTTCATGGCTACTATTCATGGGGTACTATTTCTGCAATTTTCTGCATTTTTCCTAAGTCCGAATCACTCCGAGACACCTCCGAAACACTCTCGAGCCCTCTGGGCTCCTAACCAAACACATACACGAACTCAACAACATCCTACAAACTTAACCGTGCGATCAAATCGCCAAAATAACATCATATACCACGAATTAAGCTTTAAAATCCAAGAATTCTTTCAAATTTCATAAAACATCAAATTTTCCATTTTGAGTCCGAAACAGTCAAACGACGTCCGTTTTCAACCAAACTTTACATAAAGTGCTTAAACCATATATAAGACCTGTACCGGGTGCCGGAACCAAAATATGGGCCCGATACCATCACTTTCTAATAAAATTTCATTTCCATTTTCCTTAAATATTTTCAGAAAACAATTTTACTCAAAAATTCATTTCTCGGGCCTAGGACCTCGGAATTCGATGATTCTTGTTCCTATGAGTCACAAATAATAATACAAATATAGCCCTTCAATGGAAACTCAATTCGGAGCTCGTTTGCTCAGTGAGATATCCATTTCGCTCGTTAAACAATTAACACATGTTTCGCGTCAAAAACCCAATCGCGACTTGATGAAATTAAATCAAACTTTCCAGATCAGTCCTATAATTCATTATCAAAATTCCGAAAGTCTCAAAATCAAATTTTGATCTCTAGAACTAAAAATGGACCTTTGGGTCATTACATGCTTATGCTCAAAATGAAAAAAATCTTCCAAAAACTCTTCCAAAAATTATCCGAGCCTCATGGTACCCCGACCAAACATGCCAACATAATTCATAACATCATTCAAATCTGTTCCAATCATCAAAATACCTCAAACAACATCAAATTACCCAAAACTCATCGAATTCAAGCCTAAATTTCTAAAAACTTCCGAAATACACTTTCGATCAAAAACCCGACCAAACGATGTTCGAATGACCTGAAATTTTGCACACACATCCCAAATGACACAAAGCTACAGAAACTCTCGAAATTTCATTTGACTCCCGGATCAAAATCTCACCTATCAACCGGCCAAAATACTAACTTCGCCAATTGAAGCCTAATTCTACACCGGACCTCCAAAACCGCTTCCGATCATACTCCTAAGTCACAAATCACCTCCCAGAGCTAACCGAACCATCGGAATTCACATCCGAGCCCTCTATCTCTTAAGTTAACATCCAGTTGACTTTTCCAACTTAAGCCTTCTTAAAAGAGACTAAGTGTCTCATTTCTTATCAAAACCATTCCAAATCAACCTGATTACACAAGATACGGATAATGAAGCATAAGGAAGCTGAAAATGGGGAAAACGGGGCGGTAACTCATGAGACGATGGGCCGGGTCGTCACAAATAGGCATTGCTATAACTGCCTATAAAATCAAGAATGTATCTGATAAACACGCAACAACTTTGGTTGTGTCAGGTTTTACCGGCACACTAAAAATATTGGTGGGATAATTATCTCTCCGAAGAAAATAGGAATCAAATCCTAAATGTCACTTCAGTTATAACTGTAGTAAAAACAGAAGATAACACACAGGTAACAGAACAACAACATAGAGAAGATGCTACTGCAACCTTAATTTATTGCATTGCTAAACACTTTATTGGAGAACCATAAGTTTTCCAAGATAGAAGTTTAGAACTATAAAATAATCTTAGTTGTCCAAAACTAACAGATTTTAGATGGTGTAAAGACATGTTTATCGAAAAGGTAATGATTAGAGAAGACTACGGTAATTCTTTCTGGAAAGAAAGATTTATCAGTGGGGTACCTAGGTTATTTGCCGATAAGGTAAGAACAAAAATTAAAGATCGATTTAACGGTCAAATCCCTTATGATAGTCTCACATATGGAGACCTAATAAGTTTCATTAACATTATAGGTCTACACTTATGTACAGACTTGAAAGTCAAAAGTCTTATTAAAAGGACAGATTACAATCCAAAAAGGAACTTGGTAGTTTCTGCCAAGATTTCGGTTATAAAACTATTTCAGCCCCTTCCAAAATAATCTCTAAGAAACACAAATGTGATGACCCGAATCGTTGTCTCATGTATTACATCCCCGTTTCCCCCATTTATTGCTTCTTCATGTTTCATTATCGACATTGGTTATGTTAGAGTTGAATTGTATTGATTTTGATAGGAAATGAGACACTTAGTCTCTTTAAGGAAGGCTTGGTTTGGAAAAGTCAACCGGATGTTGACTTATGAGTTAGAGGGATCGGATGTGAATTTCGGTGATTCGGTTAGCTTCGGGAGGTGATTTGTGACTTAGGAGCATGATCATAAGTGATTTTGGAGGTCCGATGTAGAATTAGGCTTGAATTGGCGAAGTTAGTATTTTGGCGAAATCCAGTTGATATGTTAGATTTTGATCTGGGGGTTGGAATGAAATTTCGAAAGTTGCAGTAGCTCCGTTAGGTGATTTTGGATATGTGTGTAAAGTTTCAGGTCATTCGGAGGTGTTTTGGTTGGGTTTTTGATCGAATGTGCAATTCGGAAGTTTTTAAGAAACTTAGGCTTGAATCCGATGTGATTTAATGGTTTTAGCGTTGTTTGATGTGTTTTGAGGGTTGTAACAAGTTTGAATGAGGTGTTAGGATGTGTTGGTGTTTTTGGTTGAGGTCCCGGGGGCCTCGAGGTGAGTTCGGGTGATTAAACGAGAATTTTGAAGCTTTGCTGCAGGTTCATTTTTGCTGTCATCTGGTATTTCCTCTTCTGCGGAAATGTACCGCAGAAGCAGTTCCGCAGGAGCGGACATCTAGCCGCAGAAGCGATTTTGGGCGATCCGCAGAAGCGGGATCCTAGTCGCATAAGCGGAAGTTGGAATCTTTAATGAAGACCGCAAAAGCGGAAGCAGGACCGCATAAGCGAAAGTCGTTGCGCCGAAGGGTTTCTATATTATTATTTCATCCGTAAGTCTATTCACTTTTCCTCCATTGTTAACCACCATAAGAGCTTTTTGGTAGAGATTGAAGATGATTTTGATGGAAATTGATTGGAGGTAAGTCTCGTGACCTAGAAACGTCATTTTATTGAAGAATCAACCTTTAATTCCTGGAAATTTGGGTAAAATTGGAAGAACTAAGGCTTGGGTTTTTGAAATGAAAATTTGGGACTTGAAAGAGCATTTGAACTCTGATTTTGGTAAATTTGATATGTACGGACTCGTGGCGAGATGAGGAATCCGGTGATGTGAATTTCGTAATTTTTCGAGAAGTGGGTCCGGGGCTTGGGTTTTGCCAACTTCGAGATTTTTGGTGTTTCTCGAGTATTTTCGATTGGGTTGTGCTTCTTTGACCTATAGTAATGTATTCCTTTTGGTTTTGATCAGATTTGGCGCGCGAAGAGGTTGATTCGAGAGGAAAAGGCATAGCGAGCTAGACTTGTGGCCGGCTTGAGGTGAGTAATATATGTAGATGTTGACCTGAGGGTTTGAAACCCCGGTATATCGCTTTGTGATGCTATATTGAGGCGAGACACGTACTCTATGATGAGTGCGGGGTCGTTTGTGATTGGGGACCGCGTCTTAGTCCATCCCGAGTAATGTTCATACTGTGTTCTTGACTAGAGATTGATTGGTAATCATCCTACCTGGATTTTATGGATATAGTTGGGCTTTGTGCTGATTACTTGAATCCTTTAGGGATTATTATCACTGTTTCCATGATACTTAGCATGTTAAATGATCTCAGTCCTGAGTTAAACACTATTTTGAAATGTCCAGTCATACTTCTAAGGTTTTAAAACTTAACCTACATTTTCTGATGTTTGGAGCTGAGAGCTATTACTTGACATCGCCCTAGTGGCTCACTTGCATATTCTGGACTGAGTATGGATCGGGCTGCACGCCGCAGCGATGTTACGATGATATTGCGCTTGGGCTGTAGGAGCCCCTCCAGAGTCTGAACCCCCACAGTGAGCGCGGGTACCCAAATGGATCGGGCTGCGCACTGCAGCGGTCATGTGCATTGCATTGCATTCATGCATCGATATTTAACTGATATACCTGTCATTGTTTTGTTGCTATTTCACCGTTAATTATGATTAATTGCTGGCCATAGCTTTACATTGTGGTATTTCATGAATTCTTATCTTCAGTCATTATATATGCCTATTACTCACTGAGTTGGAGTACTCACTTTACTCCCTGCACCATGTGTGCAGATACAGGTGTTCCGGAGGCTTAGTAGCGTTGTTGTTGCTCTCCAGATTATCTCAGGAGTTGTCGAGGTAGCTGCCTGGCGTCCGCAGGATCCGACTCCTCCCCTTATCTCTTTTGATTTCGCATCCTAGACTCTTTTATGCTTCGATTTTGCTACTCAGTTGTATTAGAGGCTCTAAACTCGTGACCCCAGATCTATTGGGAGTTGTTCTGACAGTTATTATGGTTTTCGCATTGTTTCTATTTACCATCAGATTATTAATCTTGTTAACTGCTAAATTGACTCAATTAACTGGTAATGAGATTTTGTATTTGGGTTGAGAGTGTTCTAATGGTCGGGCTTGCCTAGCAATTGTGTTGGGTGCCATCACGATCGGGATTGGGGTCGTGACAAGTTGGTATAAGAGCCTAGGTTACTAGGCCTCACGAGTCATGAGCCGGTTTAGTAGAGTCTCGCTGATCGGTTCGGAGACGTCTGTATTTATCCTCGAGAGGCTACAGAACCTTTAGGAAACACTTCATATTCTTGAAACTCTTGTTGTGCGGCTTTGTTGATCCGAGAACTAAACTTCTGTATTCTATTCTCTCGCAGATGTCGAGGACCCGTGCTACCGGACGTGGCGGATGGCCACCATTACCACCCACTAGAGGCCGTGGACGCAGTCGTGGCCGTGGTCGAGGTAGACCCGCGAGGGCAGCACCTGCAGATCCACCAGCTGCCCTGGTTCAGGACCAGCCTCCTGCTGTAGATGTTCCAGCAGCACCTGTTCAGGCACCGGCAGTGCCCATTATGGTTCCTGGTCTCCAGGAGGCTTTAGCTCAGATACTATCCGTTTGCACTGGCCTGGCTCAGGCAGTCTCAGCTACTACCGCAGCAGCTACCTCACAGACCGGGGGTGGTCATCAGACCCCGCTGCTCGCACACCTGAGCAGGTTGTTCAAGGATTGCAGACACCGGGAGCGGGTCCAGCTCAGCCGGTTGTACCAGCAGCAACAGCCACACCAGTTGCACCAGCTCTAGTCTATGTGGTTCCAGCTATGCCAGACGATGAGCAGTTTCATCTTGAGAGATTTGGCAGGCTTCAGCCTCCGATGTTTAGTGGTACTGAGGGCGAGGATGCCCAGGGTTTTTTGGATAAGTGCCAGCGTATGCTTCGCACCACAGGGATCTTAGAGTCGAGTGGTGTGGCTTTTACTACCTTCCAGTTCTCAGGGCCTGCTTTTGCATGGTGGGAGGAGTTTGAGAGGCGTAGGCCTGTTGGAGCAGCGCCCCTTACATGGCAGAAGTTCTCCACTCTCTTTCTGGAGAGGTATGTACCGCAGTCTCGCAGGGAGGAGCTTCGTCATCAGTTCGAGTGGTTGATTAAGGGGGACATGTCTGTGACCCAGTACGAGATGAGGTTTACGCAGTTAGCTCGGCATGCTACATGGATGATCCCGACTGATCGGGAAAGAATTAGGAGGTTCGTGGATAGCCTCAACTATCCACTCCGCATTTTGATGACCAGAGAGAGAGTTATGGGTGCTTCGTTCGAGGAGGTAGTCGACATGGCTCGAGAGATTGAGACGGCTCGCCGTCGGGAGCGTGAGGAGAGGGAGGCCAAGAGGCCTCGAGGTTCAGGTAGCTTCAGTGGTGCTCCATCTAGGGGCCAGTTCCAGCATGGCAGAGGTCGTTCCTTCAGGCCTCCTCAGTCAGGTCGTCCAGAGTACAGTGGGGCTTCTTCAGGCCGTGGTCCTCAGGGGTTCCAGCTGGGCCAGTCTTCACTTAGTGCCCTCCCAGCACATAGCTCTACTCCTGCCTCTTCAGCCCAGGGTTCTTCAGCAGCAAGGGGTTCCTTTCAGTCCCCTTCTCCGGTACCAGGCAGTTGCTTCGAGTGCGGTGAGTTTGGCCATATGAGGAGACAGTGTCCTCGGCTTCGTGGTGGCCGGTCTCAGCAGAGGGATCGACCCTCATCTTCTATCCCATCTACCTCAGCACCCTCCCAGTCAGGTAGGGGTGGAGGCCAGGCAGCTAGGGGCCACCCTAGGGGCGGAGACCGATCTGGCGGTGGCCAGGCTCGATTCTATGCTCTCCCAGACAGGAGGGACGCCATTGCATTGAATGCTGTTATCGCAGGTATTATCTCAGTATGCCACATAGATGCCTCTGTCTTGTTTGATCCCGGTTCTACCTACTCTTATGTGTCTTCATATTTTGCCCATCATCTGGGTACGACCCGTGGTTATCTCGCTTTGCTTGTGCATGTATCTACCCCGGTGGGCGATACTATTGTTGTGGACCATGTGTATTGGTATTGTCTGGTGACTATTGGGGGTCTGGAGACCCGAGTTGACTTGTTGTTTTTGGGCATGGTAGATTTTGATATGATTCTGGGTATGGATTGGCTATCTCCGTACATGCTATTCTGGACTGTCATGCCAAGACAGTTACGTTGGCTATTCCTGGTGTTTCGAGGATTGAGTGGCGTGGGATGACTGACTATGTTCCTAGAAGGTGATTTCTTTCCTAAAGGCCCAGCAGATGGTTGGGAAAGGTTGTCTATCATACTTTGCTTTTGTGAGAAATGTTGGAGCTGAGACTCCTAGTCTTGATTCTGTCCCCGTTGTGAGGGATTTACTAGATGTGTTCCCAGCAGACCTCCCAGGCATGCCGCCGGACAGGGACATTGATTTTGGTATTGATCTGGTGCCGGGCACTCAGCCCATATCCATTCCTCCGAATCGTATGGCACCAGCAGAGTTAAAGGAACTAAAGGATCAGCTTCAGAAACTCCTAGATAAAGGGTTTATTCGTCCTAGTGTGTCACCGTGGGGTGCACTGGTCCTATTTGTGAAGAAGAAGGATGGCACAATGAGAATATGCATTGACTACAGGCAATTGAACTAGGTGACAGTGAAGAACAAGTATCCACTACCACGTATTGATGATTTGTTTGACCAGCTCCAGGCGGCAAAGGTATTCTCCAAGATTGATCTCCGTCCAGGTTATCACCAACTGAAGATTAGGGATTCAGATATTATGAAGACGACCTTTAGGACTAGATATAGGCACTATGAGTTTCTGGTTATGTCTTTTGGGCTGACTAATGCCCCAGCCGCGTTTATGCATTTGATGAATAGCGTATTTCTACTGTATCTGGATTCATTTGTTATCGTTTTTATTGATGATATCCTGGTATACTCGCGTAGCCAGGAGGAGCATGCTCAGCATTTGAGAGTGGTATTACATAGATTGATGGAGGAGAAGCTTTATGCAAAGTTCTCCAAGTGTGAATTCTGGCTTGGTTGGCTTTTCTGGGGCACGTGGTGTCCAGTGATGGTATTCAGGTTGATCCAAAGAAGATAGAGGTGGTGCAGAGTTGGCCTAGACCATCCTCAGCCACAGATATTCGGAGTTTCCTCGGTTTGGCAGGATATTATCGCCGGTTCGTCCAGGGTTTTTCATCTATTGCTTCGCCCTTGACCAAATTGACGCAGAAGGGTGCACCATTTGTATGGTCGGACGAGTGCGAGGAGAGCTTTCAGAAGCTCAAGACAGCTTTGACCACAGCTCCAGTGTTAGTTTTGCCATCAGCTTCAGGTTCTTACACCGTGTATTGTGATGCTTCGAGAATTGGGATTGGATGCGTGTTGATGCAAGAGGGTAGAGTTATTGCATATGCTTCTCGTCAGTTGAAGCCTCATGAGAAGAACTACCACGTACATGATTTGGAGATGGCTGCTATAGTTTACGCTTTGAAGATTTGGAGTCACTACTTATATGGCGTATCTTGTGAGGTATATACTGATCATCGCAGCCTTCAACATTTGTTCAAATAGAAGGATCTTAATTTGAGGCAGCGCAGGTGGCTTGAGTTACTCAAGGACTATGATATTACCATATTGTATCACCCGGGGAAGGCCAATGTAGTGGCCGATGCTTTGAGCCGAAAGGCGGTTAGTATGGGTAGTTTGGCGTACATTCCGATTGGGGAGAGGCCCTTTGCAGTTGATGTCCAGGCTTTGGCCAATCGGATGGTGAGGTTAGATATTTCGGAGACTAGTCGGGTGTTGGCTTGTGTGGTTTCTCGGTCTTCCTTGCATGACCACATTAGAGAGCGCCAGTATGAGGATCCGCATTTGCTTGTCCTTAAGGACAGGGTCCAGCATGATGATACCAGAGATGTGACTATTGATGATGATGGTGTGTTGAGGATGCAGGGCAGGGTTTGCGTGCCCAATGTGGATGGGCTTCGGGAGTTGATATTAGAGGAGGCCCACAGCTTGTGGTATTCCATTCATCCGGGTGCCGCGAAGATGTATCAGGATTTGAGACAACATTACTGGTGGAGAAGAATGAAGAAGGATATTGTGAGTCATGTAGCTCGGTGTCTCAACTGTCAGCAGGTGAAATATGAGCATCAGAGGCCCGGTGGTGTACTTCAGCGCATGGATATTCCCGAGTGAAGTGGGAGAGGATTACTATGGATTTTGTGAGTGGTCTCCCTCGTACATCGAGGAGGTTTAATTTGATTTGGGTGATTGTGGATCGGCTGACCAAGTCCGCGCACTTCATTCCGGTGTGTACTACCTATTCTTCGGAGCGGTTAGCAGAGATTTTCATCCGGAAGATTGTTCGGTTGCATGGGGTCCCAGTTTCTATCATCTCAGATAGGGGTACTCAGTTTACTTCATAGTTTTGGAGGACTTTTCAGCGAGAGTTGGGTACACAGGTAGAGTTGAGTACATCATTTCATCCTCAGACGGACGGGCAGTCCGAGCGTACTATTCAGATATTGGAGGACATGTTGCGTGCCTGCGTTATTGATTTTGGAGGTTCTTGGGCTGAGTTCCTACCACTTGCAGAGTTTGCCTACAACAACAGCTATCAGTCCAGCATTCAGATGGCACCGTATGAGGCCTTATATGGGAGACGTTGTAGATCTTTGGTTGGTTGGTTTGAGTCCGACGAGGCTAGACTATTGGGGACAGAGTTGGTCCAGGATGCCTTAGATCAGGTGAAAGTGATCCAGGAGAGACTTCGTACAGCTCAGTCGTGTTAGAAGAGTTATGCAGACAGGAAGGTTCGAGTTGTATCTTATATGGTGGGCGAAAAGGTCTTATTGAAGGTTTCGCCTCTGAAGGGCGTTATGAGATTTGGGAAGAAAGGGAAGTTGAGTCCGCATTTCATTGGCCCTTTTGAGATACTTAGGAGGATTGGGGAGGTGGCCTATATGCTTGCTTTGCCACCCAGCCTGTCGGGGGTTCATCCGGTATTTCATGTTTCTATGCTCCGGAAGTATGTTGGAGACCCGTCTCATGTGTTAGACTTCAGCATGGTCCAGTTGGATGATGATTTGACCTATGATGTGGAGCCAGTGGCTATTTTGGGTCGTTAGGTTCGGAGATTGAGATCAAAAGATATAGCTTCGGTGAAGGTGCAGTGGAGAGGTCGGCCCGTGGAGGAGGCTACCTGGGAGACCGACCAGGAGATGCGGAGCAGATATCCTCACCTATTCGAGACTTCAGATATGTTTCTTGACCCGCTCGAGGACGAGCGTTTGTTTAAGATGGGGAGGATGTGACGACCCGACTCGTTGTCTCATGTATTACAGCCCCGTTTCCCCCATTTACTTCTTCATGTTTAATTATAGACATTGGTTGTGTTAGAGTTGAATTGGATTGGTTTTGATAGGAAATGAGACACTTAGTCTCTTTAAGGAAGGCTTGGTTTGGACAAGTCAACCAGATATTGACTTATGAGTTAGAGGGCTCGGATGTGAATTTCGGTGATTTGGTTAGCTTCGGGAGGTGATTTGTGGCTTAGGAGCGTGATCAGAAGTGATTTTGGAGGTCCGATGTAGAATTAGGATTGAATTGGCGAAGTTAGTATTTTGACGAAATCCGGTTGATAGGTGAGATTTTGATCCAAGGGTCGGAATGAAATTTCGAAAGTTGCAGTAGCTCCGTTAGGTGATTTTGGATATGTGTGTAAAGTTTTAGGTCATTCGGAGGTGTTTTGGTCGGGTTTTTGATCGAATGTGCAATTCGGAAGTTTTTAAGAAACTTAGGCTTGAATCTGATGTGATTTAATGGTTTTAGCGTTGTTTGATATGTTTTGAGGGTTGTAACAAGTTTGAATGAGGTGTTAGGATGTGTTGGTGTTTTTTGTTGAGGTCCCAGGGGCCTCGGGGTGAGTTCGGGTGATTAAATGAGAATTTTGAAGCTTTGCTGCAGGTTCATTTTTGCTGTCATCTGGTATTTACGCTTCTGTGGAAATGGACCGCAGAAGCAGTTCCGCAGGAGCGGACATCTAGCCGCAGAAGCGGTTTTGGGCGATCTGCAGAAGCGGGATCCTAGTCGCATAAGCAGAAGTTGGAATCTTTAATGAAGACCGCAAAAGCGGTGTTTTGGCCGCAGAAGCGGTCCCGCATAAGCGGAAGCGGGACCGCATAAGCGAATGTCGCTGGGCAGAAGGGTTTCTATATTATTATTTCATCCGCAAGTCTATTCACTTTTCCTCCATTGTTAACCACCTTAAGAGATTTTTGGTAAAGATTGAAGAGGATTTTGACGGGAATTGATTGGAGGTAAGTCTCGTGACCTAGAAACGTCATTTTATTGAAGAATCAACCTTTAATTCCTGGAAATTTGGGTAAAAATTGGAAGAACTAGGGCTTGAGTTTTTGAAATGAAAATTTGGGATTTGAAGAGCATTTGAACTCCGATTTTGGTAAATTTGATATGTACGAACTCGTGGTGAGACGAGGAATCCGGTAATATGAATTTCGTAATTTTTTGAGAAGTGGGCCCGGGGCTCGGGTTTTGCCAACTTCGAGATTTTTGGTGTTTCTCGAGTATTTTCGATTGGGTTATGTTTCTTTGACCTATAGTAATGTATTCCTTATGGTTTTGATCAGATTCGGCGCGCGAGGAGGTTGATTCGAGAGGAAAAGGCATAGCGAGCTAGACTTATGGCTGGCTTGAGGTGAGTAATAGATGTAGATGTTGACCTGAGGGTTTGAAACCCCGGTATATCGCTTTGTGACGCTATATTGAGGTGAGACATGTACTCTATGATGAGTGCGGGGTCGTTTGTGATTGGGGACCGTGACTTAGTCCATCCCGAGTGATGTTCATACTGTGTTCTTAACTAGAGATTGATTGGTAATCATCCTACTTGGATTTTATGGATATAGTTGGGCTTTGTGCCAATTACTTGAATCCTTTAGGGATTATTATCACTGTTCCATGATACTTAGCATGTTAAATGATCTCAGTCTTGAGTTAAACACTATTTTGAAATGTCCAGTCATGCTTCTAAGGTTTTAAAACTTAACCTACATTTTCTGACGTTTGGAGCTGAGAGCTATTACTTGACATCGCCCTAGTGGCTCACTTGCATATTCTGGACTGAGTATGGATCGTGCTGCATGCCGCAGCGATGTTACGATGATATTGCACTTGGGTTGTAGGAGCCCCTCCGGAGTCAGAACCCCCACAGTGAGCGCGGGTACCCAAATGGATCGGGCTGCGCGCCGCATAGGTCATGTGCATTGCATTTTGCATTCATGCATCGATATTTATCTGATCTACCTGTCATTGTTTTGTTGCTATTTCATCGTTAATTATGCTAAATTGCTGGTCATAGCTTTACATTGTGGTATTTCATGAATTCTTATCTTCAGTCATTATATATGCCTATTACTCACTGAGTTGGAGTACTCACTTTACTCCCTACACCATATGTGCAGATACAGGTGTTCCGGAGGCTTAGTAGCGTTGTTGCTACTCTCCAGATTATCTCAGGAGTTTTTGAGGTAGCTGCCCGACGTCCGCAGGACCCGACTCCTCCCCTTATCTCTTTTGATTTCGCATCCTAGACTCTTTTATGCTTCAATTTTGCTACTAAGTTGTATTAGAGGCTCTAAACTCGTGACCCCAGATCTACTGGGAGTTGTTCTGACAGTTATTATGGTTTCTGCATTGTTTCTATTTACCATCGGATTATTAATCTTGTTAACTGCTAAATTGACTCAATTAACTAGAAATGAGATTTTGTATTTGGGTTGAGAGTGTTCAAATGGTCGGGCTTGCCTAGTAATTGTTTTGGGGGCCATCACGACCGGGATTGGGGTCGTGATACCAAGTCTTCTGATAAACCTCATAGAAGACGCCACAAACAAAAAGAGAAAAAGGAAGAAACCCATAAAAAGAAAAGATTTAAAAGAAAATATAGAAAGGAACACGGTGACAAGTGTTGATCTTGTGGTAAAACAGGACATAGATCCAGTGACTGTAAAGTCACGAAAAGAATGAAGAATAAAGTCAATCTTTTAGAATTAGACGAAAATACTAAAGAAAAACTTTTTAGTATTTTAGAAGAAAACGAAAATAGTTCCAACGAGAATAACTCTTCATCTGCTGAAGAAAGTTATTCTGATAGTGATAATGAATTTGTTAATGTAGCATATAGTTAAGATAACAGCAGTTCAGAAGATAATAACTGTAACTATACAGGAGCAATATGTGTATGCGAACAAAACTCCCTCACAGTTATTCCAATGACTCAAAAGAAGTCTTATTTGATATCATAAACGACATAGATGATGAAGATATCAAAAGGAAATATTTAGTAGAATTAAAAAATATTATTATTCAACATAAAGATCGCCCCAAGGTCGAACCTTTTAACATGAAAGTAGTAATTAGATTTTCTTCTTCAAAAAATAATGAACCTACTATTCAATATCTTCAGACTGAACTAAAATCAGTAAAAGAAGAAATAAGAAATATTAAAACTAGACTTAATAAAATTGAAATGGAAAATTTCACTAACGAACTATTATCACAAGTTGCCAAGGGCAAAGACAAAGAACTAGAAACTAACCAAGGTTATGTTTCTAGAAAATCGGGTAAAGAGTTATTTTCTCCTTTGATAAATTCGATTTCAAAATCAAAGCTAGATAACAATGCTTGCCATCTAGCAAAAATCTATTTTGAAATAAGGTTTTTAACATCCTTTTGTAAAATTTCTTTTGCTTATTTATAATCAACTCTTAATAAAAATTCTTTGTTTATTAAATCATCTTGAAACTTTGTAATACATAGTACTATAGACAAAATTTCTTTTTTGACTGTACTATAATTCTTTTGAGCCGGATTTCAGATACCGGAAGTGAAACGAACTAATTGTTTTGGAGATTCTGAAGAATTTTGTTGTTTAAGAATTCCACCGTACCCTTCATCAGAAGCGTCAGTTTCGACAATCATAAAAGCTTCAGGATTTGGAATACCTAGACATGGAAGTTTTTGAACAATAGACTTGATTTTCTTAACCGTATCTGTTTGCTCTAGACTCCATGGGACAGGATTCTTCCTAAGGCATTTATAAAGTTATTCGCAAATTTTTCTAATATCAGGAATAAAATTTGCGAAATAGTTGAGGCTTCCTAAGAACCTTTGAAGTTGGGTTTTATCAGTAATTTCATCAGGAAATTTAGATGAGAACTCTATGGCTCTACAGATTGGTTTGTAAGTACCCTGGTAGAGGTCATGTCCTAAGAATCTAATAGTTGTTTGAAACAACTTAACTTTCTTAGCACTGACTACTAGGACGTTATGTTTTACAATCTTAAAGAAAGTATTAATATGTTTGAAGTGAGAATCTATATCCTCTGAGAATATTAATACGTCGTCAATATAGACTGTTGACATACTACTGTAAGGATTGAATATATTATTCATTACATTTTGAAATTCTGATGGGGCATTTTTTTTAACCCAAAAGGCATTACATTCCATTCGTACTGTCCAAAAGGGACATTGAAGGCAGTTTTGTATTTATCCTTTTCAGCAATTTGAATTTGCCAGAATCCAGATTTCATATCGAACTTACTATAAATTTTAGCTTTATAGGTTCATTTTAATAAATCTCTTTTATTAGGTATTGGGTACCTAATCCATTGTAATACTTATTTAAATGTTTGTAATTAATAACTAATCTGGGAGCTCATCTTTCATTCTCTGCGTTATTATTAACATAGAAAGCTACACAGTTCCATGGAGACTTTGAGGGTCTAATAATCTTCTTTTGAAGAAGGTCATTAATTTCCTTTTTACAAGTTTCCATTAATTCATGATTCATTTGAATAGATTTTGCCTTTGTAGGTATAGCCTGTTCATTAAATTCTTTAATATAAGGTAATTCTATTATATGCCTTTTTCTTTCCCAAAGGGCATTGGGTAAATCTGAACAAACTTCTAATTCAAGTTGTCTTTTAAAATTGCTTTATTTTAGCTTCTATCTTTGGGGTTTTTAAAGTTTGTTCAATTTTGTGAACCTTTGTATCATTTTGTAAATATCTAACCTGGTTAGACAATACATTTATTTTAAAAATTGTTTTTGTTTTTATAAAATTACTTTCTTCTTGAGAAATGGGGTTTAAGTAAGGAAATTTTATTTCTTTTCCTAATATGTTAGTGCATAAAGCACCTAAATCTTCATAGTATGGTTTTATTTGAGTTATAAATGGTAATCCAAGGATTATTTCTTCATTTATATCTCTGATTATTACAAAATCATTTGTAAAACATATCCTATCATTGCAAATGTGGGCTTTTGATAATTTATAATCAATTTTTAATCTTTCTCCTGTAGCGGAGTATAATTTTGTAGTAGATTTATCAAGGTATTTTGTAGGTATTATTCCTTCGCATATGCAGTTTTTATCTGCACCTGAGTCTAATAATGCTAATTTGTTAAAAGTACCATTTTTGACTTTCAGCGTAATAGGAATATGATAGCTTTGTACCTTTATTCTTGCGAATTGTGGTACAGTGGTTTGAGATTGATTGGCGATTGATTCGTCATCATTCTCTTCATTTGAAATATAACCTTGGTTAGTTTCTAGTTCTTTGTCTTTGCCCTTGGCAACTTGTGATAATAATTCGTTAGTGAAAATTTTCATTTCTATTTTATTAAGTCTAGTTTTAATATTTCTTATATCTTCTTTTACTGATTTTAGTTCAGTCTGAAGAAGTTGAATAGTAGGTTCATTATTTTTTGAAGAAGAAAATCTATTCATTACTTCTTTCATGTTAAAAGGTTCGACCTTGGGGCGATCTTTATGTTGAATAATAATATTTTTTTAATTCTACTAAATATTTCCTTTTGATATCTTCATCATCTATGTGGTTTATAATATCAAATAAGACTTCTTTTGAGTCATTGGTAATAACTCTGAGGGAGTTTCTTTCGCATACACATATTGCTCCTGTACAGTTACAGTTATTATCTTCTGAACTGCTGTTATCTGAACTATATGCTACATTAATAAATTCATTATCACTATCAGAATAACTTTCTTCAGCAGATGAAGAGCTATTCTCGTTGGAACTATTTTCATTTTCTTCTAAAATACTAAAAAGTTTTTCTTTAGTATTTTCGTCTAATTCTAAAAGATTGACTTTATTCTTTTTTCTTTTAGTGACTTTACAGTCACT
>MU759601.1:436692-465499 GCA_026770625.1 Nicotiana glauca | reverse complement strand
CAAGTCTAGTAGAGTCTCGCGGATCGGTACGGAGACGTTTGTACTTATCCTCGGGAGGCTACAAGGCTGTTAGGAGTACTTCCCTTCTTGATTTCCTTATCGTGCGGTTCGATTCCTTTGAGGCTTATGCCTTTGATTTCTTCCTACTCAATCTTATGCGAGCACTTGTTATAAATCGAAAGTTGAAAAAAAATTGAAATGGCACTACAGATGTGGTGCGGGATGATTCTCCTGGTATAGTTGATTGACTATTATGGTCGTCTTGTGGAAGGATATTCTATTGTTTCAGCTCAATAACCGAACTTCTGAGATCCTTGAGGCTAGGCACAGGTTGCCATAATGCTTATGAGCGATTATTCCGCAGTGTTGTTGTGATGGTAGGGTGTTTGCCCACGTGTCGGGGCAGTGAATGAATTGAAGGGAGGTTTTCTCAGTGTGTAATCAAAGGGATTCAGTATTTTATTCCCGGCAGGAGAAGGACAATCGAACTAAGGATGGTTAGGTGTGGACTGGTGGAGGTAATGGAACATGATAATTGCAAGTGTGGTGGAGTTCTCCTCTATATGGGGGTGCTGTTGTCCTAATTGAACACTTTAAGTTTGTCAGTGTTATGATCTGCTACAATTCGCCTTGGGGCAAGATATTATGAAATAGTATTGGAGATACAACTATCAGATATCGCAGGGTGCGGTAGTTCTGGATTTAATCAGTATTTCAAGATGTTGACTGTTCAATAAAGACGACCTTCGGAAAAGTTTGAGGCTAGTAGAAAATTATGGATCCGAGTTCTGTGAAGATAAATTTTATTAAGACAACGACTGGGCAGTAAAAGATGAGAAAGGCATGTGGAAAGTGTCAGGCGGAGTTTTAAACTTCTAAAAGGCCAGGCTTAGGGAGCGCAGGTCGAACAGTTGATTGAAGGAGTGAGTTTGCCCAAAGTGGGAGAGTGGCGGAGCTGTATAGGGTCTAGTAGTAGGATGACTACGCGCCTAAGGATAGTTTGGAAGGATCTGGGGTCTTAGCGTCGGGCAATGGAAGTCTGTAGAGTTAATATGAAGCATAGGGTTGTTATGCGGCAGGTGATTTGGTATGACATAAAGGAACTGTTTGAAATGAAGAAAGATGTAGCATGACTTTGAAGTGGAAGGATGTTTTCGCGCATTTAATGGGTGTCCACGAGGGGGTAAATGGACGGGTACAGCTAGGGAGTGAGCTTGGACTTAGGAGGGTTATTTCTTGTGAGCAGTTAGCGGTCGCATAGTTGAGAGGCTTCTGCGAAGAGTTCTACGGGTTATGCAGCAAAGGGAACTATTGTGTGGATGTTGTTAAATGATTTAGAGCATCAAATTGGGTTTCTACGGTAAGATATTAGGAATGCTGGTGATTGATTGCGCAAGGTTATGTCAATAAGAGATTAAGAATCCGAGCGAACTCCAGAGTTTTGTAATAATGGCTTCAAGCTAAGTGGGAGAGTCCCACCGCCTATGATTGGGTTGCATGGTTAACTACCTGCGAGGTTTCAGGTTATTAGCATATTGTTGGGCTATTTCAGCTATAGAAAAATACCATAAGTAGTAATTTGAGCAGAGGAATCATTAAAGATGTGCTACGGTTGGCCTTATGGGCTCATGTTCGAACTTGGGAAAGGATTCAGAATTTATGCCTTGTATAGAAGCGGGTTTAAAGGGAAGTGGTTCTGCCAGGTGCTTCATTGAGAGGGTACTAATGTGCTAGAAGATTCAGGGAGTTGAATATATTCAGGATCAAATCAGAGCTGGTGGCTCTCAGCAACGGTCCTAGTAGATCCTAAGGGATATAGTGTGGTGCCCAATGATTTCAAGCCTATGAGTATGGTTAAGGATCAAGATTTGTAACGGCGTATGAGAAGGTGCCTAGAATGTTCTATGATATTTTGACTTGTGGTGTAGCATTTGAGAAATATAAAGTAGTTCGTGGGATTCGGGACAACATGGTTTCATGATTTAAGGTCACTCAGGGTGAGTGTAGATGGAGTATATTGTGCGTTGAATGGAGTTAGTCTTAATCCTAAGGTAAACAAGGATGAATTGGAAGGAGGTAGATTGATTAGCCATAGTTGAATTTGGCATGTTGGGGTCTGTGATAAGTTCATTCAGTGTAATCGAGTTATGTGTATGATTTTGGCCGTACGAGTGAGGTTTGTCGGCCGCCGTAATTGATGTTATTCGGAAGCATTCTTCTGTTATGGCTTGTTAAGTGGAAGCAGATTCCGGAAGGGCTATGGTGGTTTGGACCACTACTTAGAGACTTGCATATCCTACGGTTATGGGAACTTACCTGTGTGTTGCTATGATTCCCCTAAAGTGAGTTAAGTGAAAAGTTCTTATATGATGAAGTGTTAAAGTATTAATGTTAAAAATCGTGCTCTATCGTATGTTGGCACATTGGGTGCAGTGAGCAGCATGAAGATTCGAAGTGAGGATCAAGGTTGCAGATCGGTTTTGACAAGGATGTCACGGGCTCGGATGAGAAAGGAAAGGGTTGAATGATTAAAGCAAATAGGTATTATCTTCAGCGTCACCTGAGATCGACGTTTGTGAAAAAGACCTTGCATCCTGGTTAAGGATTCTTGATCACTTTTCAGCGTTAGTGCGGCCGATGGTTAGATAAGCGGACCCGTTATTTATTTCGAAAGATCATGGGAGCGTGTCCCACGGGAAGATTGTATAAATGTGACATGTAGTCACTTGATTGACTAAAGATCTAAACCAAGTACGAGGATTGTGGTAATGTCATTAATTTGAGGATTTAGGCTGGGAGGGCACTTTGTTTATTGGGTTATGAACCGAGGAGGTTGCCCCGGTTATGATGGTTGTTCTTATAAGTTATGAGGAAAAGGGAGTTACTATGGACC
Organism: Nicotiana glauca; assembly: GCA_026770625.1. Lineage (NCBI taxonomy): Eukaryota > Viridiplantae > Streptophyta > Magnoliopsida > Solanales > Solanaceae > Nicotiana > Nicotiana glauca. Next base: position 462,606 of record MU759601.1, on the reverse strand, counting down.
TTTGAAAGGTTATTGGCTTAACTTGATGTGACCAGGATCGACTTAAGGTCGGTGGATGGGTTTAAATGTGAATATGGGCTCTATGTCAGGCCAGTTGTGTTCATTTCAGTAGCGCGCTCCTTATGGAGTAGTCAGGGTGTTATCTCGTTGTCAGATATTTCATGTAGTGACGTATTGCGCCGTGTGAGTTGTGAGGCGGCCTGATAAATTGTGTATGTGTTGAGGATCAGCGTGGAAATGATGTATTGTGAGCAAGATGGCTATTAGGATTCAGATTTGTATATCGCACCTCAGTCGTGCTTGAGTTTTGTAGCTTATGGCGCTGTATGTTCCCTCAGGGATGGTATTATGCACTTAGCGTGCTTGTGACCAAATTCGATAGCTTGTTGTAATAGGCAGCTTGGCCCGATGTATATCTCTTTATGTGAGTTCTACGTGTGGATCGGGTGGCATGCTGCCATAATTATATTGTGAGGATCGGGTGGCACGCCGCCATGGTTATGCTGTATGGATCGAGTTGCACGCCGCAACAGTGTGATGTTTAGTATAGTTTTCTATATGCTAATTTTGTATGTCCTGCTTCCTATTTTCTAAGGAGAGTCCGTAGTAGTGCGGGAGTTAGGTACTTCCCTCCAGAGTTCGTTTTCCTTTGGCATTGCATTCGAATTGGTGGCCTATTGGCGCATGGTAGCATCATATGAGATTTTAACAATTTCTGGGGTGGCTTATTGCCTGAGCAGTTATATCGGATGAGACGAGATCCCTTGATCTAGGATTCTGCGCAATCCAGCTATTTGAGGTATGTTATGGAGATAAGACCATTATTGGGTTTCAGATGAGGTGAATGTTTTTGTCAGAAGTATAGACTCAATGATTGGTTGACTCGACAGTTGACTATGAATTTCGGCACATCTCATCCGTCGTGGCGGTATTGTGAGAGCTAGAGTAAGACTTGCGTGTCATGAGGTGTAATGGGGGCATCTGATTCGTTGAATTTTTGGCTAAGTTGATCAGAGAATATTATGGTTATCCTGTGGACTAAGCGTTGCAAAGTAAGAATCCAGCAAAGTTATGCAGTCATGTTTGAGTACAGCGTGTGGTGGTTGATATGGTGGTCGTATGTTGGAAACCGGGCCTGGAATAGGATTCCGGATGTTAGAATCGGGCTCTAAGGCTTATTTGCTTGAATAAAAAGGGAATATCTTCAGAATTTATCGAGCTAATGTGCCCAGCTAAGTTGTGGTAGCACGGGAAGGTGCATGAGGTGCTAAACAGTGATTTCAGACTACTTCCGTATAGTTCTCAGCACGTTCGAGGACGAACGTATGTTTAAGTGGGAGAGAATGTAATGACCCGATCGGTCGTTTTGAGTACTAGCGCTCTGTTCAGCAATCGGAGGCCATGAACAACTTCATTTCAGGTATTATGACTTGTGTGTATGGTCGGAGTTGAAATTCAGGAAGTTCGGAGTTAAATTTAAATGAAATTTTTTATTTCAGAAGCCTTAAGTTGGGGAAAATGGCTAAGATTAGAATTTTGGGTAAACGACCTCGGAATCAAGATCTGAAGGTTCCAGCAGGTTCGTATGATGATTTCGGACTTGGGCGTATGCCCGGATCGGGTTTTGGATAACCCGGAAGCGTTTTGGCGCCTATTATGGAAGTTGGCATTTTAGAAGGAATTTCATAAGTTTGGCTTGAAGAGCATTTCAGTGTTATCGATGTCCGTTTGGGATTTTGAGACTGTGAATAGCTCCGTAAGTTGATCTGTAGTTGGGAGCGCGATCGGAAGTGAATTCGGAGGTCCGTAGGTCATTTTGAAGCCATTTGGCTAAAGATAGAAATTTGAAGGTTTTTGAGAAGTTTGAGCGGAAGTTGGAGTAGGTCTGTAATATCAAATATGACTTGTGTGCAAAATTTGAGGTCAATCGGACGTGATTTGATAGGTTTAAACATCGGAAATAGAAGTTGGAAAGTTCAAAGTTCATAAAGCTTGGATTGGAGGTCGATTGATGATTTTAGCATTGTTTGATGTGGTTTGAGGCCTCGAGCAAGTCCGTAATGTGTTTTGGGACTGGTTGGTATGATTGGTTGGGGTCCCGGGGGCCTCGGGTGGATTCCGGGTGGTTAACGGATCGAAATTGGAATTTGGAAGAGAGCTGAAGGCATTTGGTTGCTGGTATTTTCGCTTCTGCGGTTTGTTGACCGCAGAAGCAGTTTTTGGTCCAAAGCTTGAGGACCGCAGATGCGGTCAAGATTTCGCAGAAGCGGAACCGCATCTGCGGTAGTCTGGTCGCAGAAGCGAAATTGGGCTGGATCTTTGGAGCCGTAGAAGCGGCGCATATTCCGCAGAAGCGGAATCGCAGAAGCTGACCCAGGGTCGCAGGTGCGAAAAAGGCTGGAGGGAGAGAGTTGTTTTAAAAATTGGATTTTGGCCATTTCTCTTACATTTTTCATGGCTTGGGCGATTTTTGGAGGATTCAAGAGAGGAGTTCATTCATCAACGATAAGGTAAGCTAATCCCACCTATTTTGAGTTAAGTACATCAGTTATGCATGGATTTTAGCATTTGAAATTTATATAAATTTGAGGTTTTGCTGGAAAACCTAGAAATTTACATTTCTTCAAATTTTACCACGATGTTGAGTATGGAATTTAGCAAAAATTATATATTTAAGTTTCTAAGGTCATGGGTAATCTTTATCTTCAAAAAATTTCGGATTCCGGGCATGTGGGCCCGAGGGCGTTTTGGTCAACTTTTCGATCGAAGTTGGGAATTTCTATAAATTAGATTGTAATGAATAATTGAGCATATATTAATGGATTTGCGTAACCGTTGGCTAGTTTTGGAGCGTGGTTCATCAAGTGGAGCCTTCAGAAGAATGTAGAATGCCAGTTATGAGTCTTCGGAGTGAGGTGAGTCTCCTTTCTAATCTTGTGAGGGGGAATTTGCCCCATAGGTGAGTTAAATTGGTTATGTGCTCCTATTTGTGGGGGCTACGTACGCACGAGGTGATGAGAGTCCGTGCGTAGCTACTATAATGCTATTGTCCGAGCAGTCTAGGACCCAAAAGCATGTTACACTTGGTTTAATTGTGAATCCATTGATGGGTTGAATTGTTTAAATCACATTAAATTAGTAAATGAAATTCAAATGGGTTAAACTTCATTTCTCAAAAAAATTGTTAAAGGAGAATTTGCATTATTTGGATAATTTTTCCCGATAATTCTTAATTGGCTATTTGAGCATGTATTTTATGTGTACCTGCGTCGCATGCATGATTAGCGAGCAGGGTATGTGTTTATTTATGGAACGGGCCGAACGCCTCGGCAGATTAAATAGATGCATCTATTGGTTCGGGCCGCTCGACCCTCGGTAGTGCACATTTTACATTCCTGTTGGATCGGGCCGTCGCCTCGGTGTGATTTGCGCATGTTATTTGTCGCTTGAGAATTGTAAATGTGGATTTGTACCTTCGTGGCTTGATATAAATTGATAAGATAATAAAGAATAAACTTTGGAAGCCCTTGCTTAATTGTTGAAGGTGTTTACCTATTTTCTGGTTTCGCGAATTTGAACTACTTTATAAATCCATGATTTTCCTCGCATTTCTATAATATTGTTAATTGACCTCTAGTGAGTGTCGGAGTTGGCCATCTCGTCTCTACTCCTTGGAGATTAGGCGGGATACTCACTGAATACACGTTGATTACGTACTCATACTACACTTCTGTGCATTTTTTTGTGCACATGCATATTTACCTCTAGTAGCTTACTGGGCGTAGCATCATGGATGACTCCGGGACTAGGTGAGCTGCATTGTTCGAGGCGACCCACAGCTAGTGTAGTTCCTTTCAGCATTTTTATTATTTATTCCCTGTCCACTGTATTTCGGACAGATGTTGTATTTTACTTTCCTTATCGATAGTTGCTCATACACTTGTGACATCGTGTTTCTGCGATGGTTTTCGAAGGATTGTACTAATTGTCATCATTTAAATTTGAATTCAAGTAGTGATCTTTTATTTATGAAAAATGGAAGGAAAAACCTTAGATTTTCAAAAGTATTAAAAGAGGATTCAATTGATAATTCTGTTGGCTTGCCTGACAGAGGTGTCCAGCACCACCATGACCCTTAGTGGATTTTGGGCTGGACAGGGTGTGTTTCAACCAAATTGTGATTGGATGTGTGGCCCCGAGTTATGGGCACGTGGAGAATCTTTTCGTGTCTCCTAGTTGGGATTGAAGTGCATTTCATGTTGCGGTATGAGTTTAGACCCAGGAAGACTAAATGACTGTGTAATGTGTATGATAGCGGAAGGTATGCAGAAATATTAGATTGAGGCGAAGCAGGTGGTGTGATCCTTATGTGTATGTTTGAAGATCACATGTGTAAGTGAAAAGTACGTGTTGAAATTTGGAATTTCGGGTCGCTCATGAGAGTGGGTTTAACTGTTGCGGGGATGAATGTGAGATTTGCAGAAGATTTACAGTACTAGATGATTTGTGTTTTCACAAGCTTACAAATGATTTGAGTTTAATCTCACTATGGTATTGTTGCATCAATAGAGTAAAACTTTTATGAGTTATTGAGTGTATCTGGATCTATGGCTTCGAGCCAAGTAGGGGAGTCTACTGCGAGCAGTTGATTGCACGGTTAGGTGCTAGGATGGTTCTAGTTTGAGGCATGCGAGTGAATTAGCTATGACTTGCGAAAAGTGAGACCGATAATGGCTCGAGTAAAGGAAGATTTCGACAAAGGTTACATTATGCTTCACGGGGAAAGAGAATCACGGGATGTCTTAAGTTGTCATTGGTAAAGGATGCTCGGTGCATAGACCAGGAGGGTGCTTGGTTGTATTGAGACGAGGCTACATCTTGCGGTATCAGAATGCTAATGAGGTATGGGTAGTTCTGTTCATTTGATCATGTGATGACCCGACCCATCGTCTCATGAGTTACCGCTCTGTTTCCCCCATTTTCTGCTTCTTTATGCTTCATTATCAGTTTCTTGTGTGAACGAGTTGGTTTGGATTGGTTTTAGAAGGAGAAGAGACACTTAGTCTATTTAAGGATCGCTTATTTTGGAAAAAGTCAATAGGATGTTGACTTATGTGTTAGGGGGCTCGGATATGAATTCCGATGATTCGGTTAGCTTCAGGGGATGATTTGTGACTTAGGGGTGCGATCGGAAGTGATTTTGGAGGTCCGGTGTTGAATTAGGCTTGAATTGGCGAAGTTAGTATTTTGGTGAATTCCGATTGATAGGTGAGATTTTTATCCGAGGGTCGGAATGGAATTCCGAGAGTGGCAGTAGCTCCGTTAGGTAATTTGGGATGTGTGTGCAAAATTTCAAACCATTTGGAGGTGATTTGGTTAGGTTTTTTATCGAATGCGTATTTCGGAAGTTTTTAAAGAACTTAGGCTTGAATTCGATGAGAATTGATGGTTTTAGTGTTGTTTGAGTTGTTTTAATTATTGGAACAAGTTTGGGTGATGTTTTAGGATATGTTGGTGCTTTCGGTTGAGGTCCCAGGGGCCTCGTGTGTGTTTCGGATGATCAATCGGACCAATTTTGGCATGGGGAGTTGCAGGTTTTTCAGTTCAGTGTTGCAGAGGTTTAACCCTTCGCGTTCACGTAGGGTGAGTGGCGAACGCATAGAAGGAATTTGAGGGCCAGGAATTTAGGCCTTTGCATTTGCATTTGAGGCCTCGCGATTACGGAAGGTTAGGAGATCAGGCATCGCATTCGTGTGAAGGTCTTCGCGTTCGCGTATAAGGGTTGGGGTCCAGTGGTGAGTTGTTCTTCACGTACGCGGTTGATGGACGTGTTCGCGTAGGTTTAGGGACCCAGGGCTTCGCGTTCGCATGTTGGATACCGCATCCGTGAAGGGAAAATTGGTCAGTGGAAAAGTTTGTTCATCACGAACGCGAGTGAGCCCTCGCGTTCGGATAGAGTAAAATGTCAGCTGGCAGAAGGGTTTTTAATGATATTTCATCCGCGAGATTAAGTTATTGTTTCCTCCATTGTTGATCATTTTAAGAGCTTTTCAGGAGGACTTGAAGAGGGCTTCGTCTGGGATTGATTGGAGGTGAGACCTAAGAACTAAAAACACGATTATATTGTGAAATTAACCTTGGAATTCATGGAAACTTGGCTAAAATGGGAAGAACTAGGGCTTGAGTTTTTGAAATTTTAAATTGGGATTTGAAGGGCCATTTGAGCTCGGATTTGAGAGTTCTTGATATGTATAGACTCGTGGCGAGATTAGGAACCCGTTGATGTGAAAATTTCTGAAATTCAAGAAACGGGACCAGGGCTCTGGTTTTGCTAATTTCGAGATTTTTGGTATTTTTCAATTATTTTCGATTGGATATTGTTTCCTTAGCATATTGTGATGTATTTGTTGTGGTTTTGATCATATTCGACGCGCGAGGAGGTAGATTTGAGAGGCAAGGGCATAGCGAGCTAGAGTTTAGCCGGCTTGAGGTAAGTAATGATTATAAATGATGTGCTGAGGGTTTGAAACCCTGGAATTTGCACAACGTAGTGCTATGTTGAGGTGAGACACACGTTGTATGATGAGTGTGGGGTCCGTTACCACTGGGGATTGGGACTTGGTCCATCCCGATTGATGATTTTACTGTATTTTTGACTGAGATTTAATTATTATCATTATGATTTGGGCTAGTTGCCATGTTTGGGGCCTTGTGCCGACCTGTAGGACCCTTAGGGGCATTGTTACTGATTGACCTCACTTTACTTGTTAAAAATCATACCCTCAGTCATGTTTTTAACTGATTAATACAATAAGAGCTGGCTTTTGAAATTGCTAATCCGAAATAAAGGTAATATGTGGGCTGAGATCCCTATCCTATATTAGCATGCCCGAGAGGCTATGTTATATTGAATTAGAGGGGTTGAGAACCCAATAGTGAGGATGTTTTATATATTATAGGTCGGATTGCACGCCGCAACAATATATTTATATGGATTGAGCTACACGCCACAGCAAGTGTACATTTATATATATGGATCGGGCTGCGCGCCGCAGCAATATAGCGCTTGGGCTGTAAGAGCCCCTCCGAAGTCTGTACACCCCTAGTGAGCACAGTCGACTATTATTATAGATCGGGTTGTGCGCCACAGCGATATACGTATCGGGATGCACACCACTATGATATAATTATGAATTCGGTTATTGTAAAGAGTATATGAGATGAGTACTGGTTCTAAGGAATTTTTCTCATTATTTTCCGTTTAAGTGTTCCTACTGGTTTGATATAGAACTGCTTAGTGCTTTTACGTGATTTCATACTGTCAGTCATTATTTACTTTTATTACTCACTAGGTCGGAGTACTCACATTACTCCCTGCACCGTGTGTGCAGATCTAGGTATTCCTGAGGCATAGTTCGAGCTATCTGCAGTTCAGATTTCATCCGAGTTATCGAGGTAGCTGCATGGTGTCCACAGACCCGATTTCTCCCTCTATCTTTCTTTACTTTTCCGTATTTTTTGACTGTTCTTGTATCGGACTATTGGACTCTTGTACTAGAGGCTTTTGACTCATGACACCAGATCGGTGGGCTTTTGTAGATATTATTATTATGGTATCCACACATTTCATCTTTATTTCAGACTTCTATTCACATCAATTTGATAATTAAACCCTGTTAATCGGCATTGAAATTTTAATAAAAAGGGATTGAGTGTTGAATTAGTTGGGCTTCCCTAGCATTGTGTTGGGCACCATCATGACCGGGGGTTGGGATCGTGACAAGTTGGTATCAGAGCCTAGGTTACTTGGTCTCACGAGTCATGAGCCGGTTTAGTAGAGTCTTGCGGATTGGTACGGAGACGTCTGTACTTATCCTTGAGAGGCTGCAGAACCTTTAGGAAAACTTCATATTCTTGAAATTCTTGTCGTGTGACTTTGTTGAATCAAGAACTAAACTTCTATTATTCTATTCTCTCACACATGGTGAGGATACGAGCTACCGGATGAGGTGGACGACCACCAGTGCCACCCACTGAGATCACTAGAGGTCGTGGACACTGTCGTGGTCATGGTAGAGGCAAAGTAGCGAGGGAAGCATCTATTGATCCACCATCTGCCCCAATTCCGGATCAGACTACAGCAGTACCAGCTCAGGCACCAGCTGTGCCCATCGTGATTCCGGACCTACAGGAGACCTTGACTCATATTTTGACAGTTTGCACTGGCCTGGCTCAGGTAATTTCAGTCACCGCAGCAGCAGCTACTTCACAGGCCGGGGGAGGCAATCAGACCCCCGCTGCCCACACACCTAAGCAGGTAGTGCAGGGACTACAAATACCAGAGGCATCTCCAGCTCAGCAGGTTGCACCAGTGCAGGAGTTTAGGGTTCCGGCTATGCCGGAGGATGAGCAGCGTCATCTTGAGAGGTTTGGTAGACTCTAGCCTCCGACATTCAGTGGTGCTGAGGGTGAGGATGCCCAGGTTTTTCTTGATAGGTGTTAGCGGATACTCTGTACTGCGGGGATTCCTGAGTCTAGCGGTGTGGCCTTTACTACCTTTCAGTTTACTAGGGCTGCCTTCACTTGGTGGGAGGCGTATGAGAGGCGTAGGCCTATTGGTGTAGCGCCCCTTACCTGGCATGAGTTTTCCACTCTCTTCTTGGAGAAGTACGTACTGCAGTCCCGTAGAGAGGAGCTGCGTAGGCAGTTTGAGTGGTTGACACAAGGAGATATGACCGTGACTCAGTACGAGATAAGGCTTTCGGAGTTGTCTCATCATGCCACCTGTATGATTCTGTCAAACCGTAAGAGTATCAGGAGGTTTGTGGATGGACTTAACTACCATCTATATATTCTGATGACTAGAGGGAGTATTGGGCGCTACGTTTGAGGTGGTGGTGTATATCGCTTGTAAGATCGAGTCAGTTCGCCGTCGAGAGCGAAACGAGAGAAAGGCCAAAAGGCCTCGTAGATCGGGCAGTTACAGTGGTGCTCCTTCGAGGGGCCAGTTCCAGCATGGTAGAGGTCATTCTTTCAGGCCTGCTTATCAGCCCGTCCAGAGTATCATGGGGCATCTTTAGGTTGTGGTCATCATGGGTCTCAGCAGAGCCAGCCTTCACTTAGTGCCCTTCCAGCTCAGAGTTCATCCCGTGCCCCATCAGCTCAGGGTTTTTCTATGCCGGGTGCATATGCGAGTCTCTCAGGTGTGAGGGGTTCCCTTCAATCCCCATCTACAGCACCGGGTAGTTGTTATGAGTGCGGAGAGTTTGGTCACATGAGGAGACAGTGTCCTCGGCTCCGTGACGGTCAGCATCAGTAGAGGGATTAGCCCTCGACTTCTGCCCTAGTTACCTTACCACCTACCCAGTCAGCTAGGGGTGGAGATCAGGCAGCCAGGGGTCGTCCTAGAGGGGGAGTTCGATGAGGCGGTGGCCAGGCTGGTTTATATGCTTTGACAGGCAGGACAGATGTCGTTGCTTTAGATGTTATCATTACAGGTATAGTTTCAGTCTGCCACAGAGATACATCAGTACTATTTGATCCTGGTTCCACCTATTCTTATGTGTCCTCATATTTTGCTCACGATTTGAGTGTGCCTCGGGAGCTTCTTGCTTTACCTGTTCATGTATCTACCCCGGTAGGCGACATTGTTATTGTGGACCGTGTGTACCGGTAATGTATTATGGTTATTGGGAGTCTGGAGACCCGAGTTGATCTATTTCTATTGAGCATGGTGGACTTTGATATTATTTTAGGCATGGATTGGTTATCTTCGTGTCATGCTTTTCTAGACTGTCATGCTAAGACAGTCACTTTGGCTATGTCGGGTGTACCGCGGATCGAGTGGCGTGGTGTGACTGATAATGTTCTGAGTAGGGTGAGTTCTTTCTTGAAGGCCCAGCATATGGTTGGGAAAGGTTGTTTGTCATATCTAGCTTTTGTGAGGGATGTTGGAGCTGAGACTCCTAATATTGATTTCGTTCCAGTTGTGAGAGATTTTCCCGATATTTTTCCTGCAGACCTGTCGGGCATGCCGCCGAACAGGGATATTAATTTTGGTATTGACCTGGTGCCGGGCACTCAGCCCATCTCTATTCCGCCATATCGTATGGCATCGGCGGAGTTGAAAGAATTGAAAGAGCAGCTTCAGGAACTCCTAGATAAGGGGTTCATTCGGCCTAGTGTGTCACCTTGGGGTGCACCAGTTCTATTTGTGAATAAGAAGGATGACACAATGAGAATATGTATCGATTATAGGAACTGAACAAGGTAACAATTAAGAACAAGTATCCCCTGCCTCGCATTGATGATTTGTTTGACTAGCTTCAGGGAGCGAGGGTGTTTTCCAAGATTGATCTTCGTTCGGGTTATCAGCAATTGAAGATCAGGGATTCAGATATTCATAGGACTGCTTTCAGCACTAGATATGGTAACTATGAGTTTTTTGTCATGTCTTTCGGGCTGACCAATGCCCCAGCAGCATTTATGCATTTGATGAACAGTGTATTTTGGCCTTATCTGGATTCGTTCATTATTGTTGTCATTGATGATATTCTGGTGTACTCGCGTAGTCAGGAGGAGCACGCGCAACATTTGTGAGTTGTATTGCAGAGATTGAGGGAGGAGAAGCTTTATGCAAAGTTCTCCAATTGTGAGTTTTGTCTCAGTTCAGTGGCTTTCTTGGGACACGTGGTGTCTAGCGAGGTTATTCAGGTTGACCTGAAAAAGATAGAGGTGGTTCAGAGTTGGCCCAGATCGTCCTCAGCCACAGAGATTTGTAGTTTTCTTGGGTTGGCAGGATATTATCACGGTTTTGTTCAGGGATTTTCCTTCGTTGCATCGCCCTTGACCAAGTTGACTCATAAGGGTGCTTCATTTGTATGGTCGAATGAGTGTGAGGAGAGCTTTCAGAAGCTCAAGTCAGCTTTGACCACAGCTCCAGTATTAGTTCTGCCATCAGCTTCGGGCTCATATACCGTATATTGTGATGCTTTGCGAGTTAGGATTGGTTGTGTATTGATACAGGAGGGTAGAGTTACTGCTTACGCTTCTCGTCAGTAGAAGCCTCATGAGCGGAACTAACCTGTCCATGATTTAGAGTTGGCTGCCATAGTTCATGCATTGAAAATTTGGAGGCATTACTTGTATGGCGTATCTTGTGAGGTATTCACTGATCATTGCAGTCTTTAGCATTTCTTCAAGCAAAAGGATCTTAATTTGAGGCAGCGGAGATGGATAGAGTTACTGAAGGATTATGATATTACTATTTTGTATCACCCAGGGAAGGCCAATGTAGTGGCTTGTGCTTTGAGCTGAAAGGTAGTGAGAATGGGGAGTTTGGCGTATATTCCAGTTGGGGAGAGGCCCTTTGTAGTTGATGTTCAGGCCTTGGCCAATCGATTGGTAAGACTAGATATTTTGGAGCCTAGTCGGGTGTTGTCTTGTGTGGTTTCTCGGTCTTCCTTGTATGATCGCATCAGAGAGTGCCAGTATGAGGATCCGCATTTGCTTGTCCTTAAGGACAGGGTTCAACATGATGATGCCAGAGATGTGACCATTGGTGATGATGGTGTGTTGAGGATGCAGGGCCGAATTTGCGTGCCCAATGTGGATGGGCTTCGAGATTTGATATTGGAGGAGGCCCATAGCTCGCAGTATTCCATTCACCTGGGTGACACAAAGATGTATCAGGATCTTAGACAGCACTATTTGTGGCGGAGGATGAAGAGAGATATTGTGGAGTTTGTAGCTCGGTGTCTCAATTGTCAGCAGGTAAAATATGAGCATCAGAGAACGGGAGGCTTGCATCAGCAGATGATTATTCCTGAGTGGAAGTGGGAGTGGATCACTATGTATTTTGTTACCGGAATCCCACGGACTTTGAAGAAGTTTGATGCTATTTGGGTGATTGTAGATAGGCTGACCAAGTCCACGCACTTCATTCCTGTTTGTACTACTTATTCTTCTGAGCGGCTGGCAGAGATTTATATTTGGGAGGTGGTTCGATTGCATGGTGTCTTAGTCTCCATTATATCAGATCGTGGCACTCAATTTACTTCGTAGTTTTGGCAGACTGTTCAGCGAGAGTTGGGTACTCAGGTATAGTTGAGCATGCCTTTCACCCTCAAACAGATGGGTAGTCCAAGCACACAATTCGGATATTAGAGGGTATGCTACGGCCCTACATTATTGACTTTGGAGGGTCATGGGATCGATTTCTACCGCTTGCAGAGTTTACCTACAACAACAGCCACCAGTCGAGCATTCAGATGGCTCCATACGAGGCTTTATATGGGAGGCGATATAGATCTCCATTTTCTTGGTTCGAGCCCAGTGAGGCTAGACTACTGGGGACAGATTTGGTCCAGGATGCATTAGAGAAGGTGAAGGCGATTCAGGAGAGATTTCGTACTGCACGGTCGTGACAGAAGAGTTATGCGGATAGGAAGGTTTGAGATGTATCCTACAGGTTGGTGAGAAGGTCCTGTTGAAGGTTTCACCCACAAAGGGGGTTATGAGATTCGGAAAGAAAGGGCATTTGAGTCCACGGTTCATTGGGCTTTTGAGGTACTTAGGAGGATTGGGGAGGTGGCTTATGAGCTTGTCTTACCACCCATCTTGTCGAGCGTGCATCCAGTCTTTCATGTTTCTATGCTCCGAAAGTATATTGGAGACCCATCCCATGTACTGGATTTTAGTATGGTCCAATTGGAGGGTGATTTGACTTATGATGTAGAGCTAGCAGCCATTTTGGATCGTCAGGTTTGAAAGTTGAGGTCAAAAGATGTTGCTCCGGTGAAGGTGCAGTAGAGAGGTCGGCCCGTGGAGGAGGCTACCTGGGAGATCGAGCGAGAGATGTGGAGCAGATACCCTCACCTATTTGAGGCTTCAGGTATGTTTCTTGACTCGCTCGAGGACGAGCATTTGTTTAAGTTGGGGAGGATGTGACGACCCGACCCGTTGTCTCATGAGTCACCGCTCCATTTTCCCCATTTTTTGCTTCTTTATGCTTCATTATCCGTATCTTATGTGATCGAGTTGGTTCGGAGAGGTTTTAGTAGGAAATGAGACACTTAGTCTCTTTAAGGAAGGTTTGGTTGGGAAAAGTCAATCGGATATTGACTTATGAGTTAGAGGGCTCGGATGTGATTTTTGGTGATTCGGTTAGCTTCGGGGGATGATTTGTTACTTAGGAGTGTGATCAGAAGTAATTTTGGAGGTCCGGTGTAGAATTAGGCTTGAATTGGCGAAGTTAGTATTTCGGCAAATTCTGGTTGATAGGTGAGATTTTGATCCGAGGGTCGGAATGGAATTCTGAGAGTTGTTGTAGCTTCTTTAAGTGATTTGGGATGTGTTTGTAAAATTTCAGATCATTCGGAGGTGTTATGGTTAGGTTTTTTATTGAATGCATATTTCGAAAGTTTTTGAAGAACTTAGGCTTGAATTCGATGAGAATTGATGGTTTTAGTGTTGTTTGAGGTGTCAATTTCGTTACCCAATCACAAATTTGCCGTCTTTCCTCCAAAGTGAATGTGTAACTTGCTTTGGGTTTGAACACCCTACCATTGTTTGCTGTCTACAAGTATAATTCAGGCCGCCTGCAATATTCTTGTAAGTCCATTCTAGCCTTCGGATTATCCTTTGTCTTACCTTTAACATCCATCACTGTGTTGAACAAATTGTCAAAATAGTTCTTCTCAATATGCATGCCATCAAGGTTGTGACAGAGAAGATTATCCTTCCAATAAGGCAACTCCCAAAATATACTCTGTTTCGTCCAATTATGAGTAACACCGTATTCGGAGAATCTATAAGGTGGAGCTTCAGTAACTTTACTGAAGTTCTGGAGTGATGTTTTAGGATGTGTTGGTGCTTTCGGTTGAGGTCCCGGGAGCCTCGGGTGTGTTCCGGATGATCAATCAGACCAATTTTGGCATTGGGAGTTGTAGGTTTTTCAGTTCAGCGTTGCAGAGGTTTAACCCTTCGCATTCGCATAGGGTGAGTGGCGAACGCGTAGAAGGAATTTGAGGGCCAGGAATTTAGGCCTTCGCATTCACATTTCAGGATTCGCGATCGTGGAAGGTTAGGAGGTCAAGCATCGCGTTCGCGTAAAGGTCTTCGCGTTCGCGTATAAGGGCTGGGGTCCAGTGGTGAGTTGTTCTTCGCGTTCGCGGTTGATGGACGCGTTCGCGTAGGTTTAGGGACCCAGGGCTTCGTGCTCGCGTGTTGGATATCGCATTCGCGAAGGTTAAATTGGTCAGTGAAAAAGTTTGTTCATCATAAACGCGAGTGGGCCCTCGCGTTCACATAGAGTAAAATGTCAGCTGGCAGAAGGGTTTTTAATGATATTTCGTCTGTGAGCCTAAGTTATCTTTTCCTCCATTATTGATCGTTTAATGAGATTTTTGGGAGAAATTGAAGAGGGCTTCGACTAGGATTGATTGGAGGTGAGTCCTATGAACTAAAAACACGATTATATTGTGAAATTAACCTTGGAATTCATGGAAACTTGGCTAAAATGGAAAGAACTAGGGCTTGAGTTTTTGAAATTTTAAATTGGGATTTGAAGGGACATTTGAGCTCGGATTTGAGACTTCTTGATATGTATAGAATTGTGGCAAGATAAGGAACCCGTTGATGTAAAAATTTCTGAGATTCGAGAAGTGGGCCGGGGGCTCAGATTTTGCTAATTTCGAGATTTTGGTATTTTTCAATTGTTTTCGATTGGGTATTGTTTCCTTAGCATATTGTGACGTATTCGTTGTGGTTTTGATCAGATTCGATGCGTGAGGAGGTCGATTTGAGAGGCAAGGTCATAGTGAGCTAGAGTTAGCTGGCTTGAGGTGAGTAATGATTACAAATGATGTCCTGAGGGTTTGAAACCCCGGAATTTGCACAACGTAGTGCTATGTTGAGGTGAGACACACGCTGTATGATAAGCATGGGGTCCGTTACCACTACGTATTGGGACTTGGTCCATCTCGATTGATGATTTTACTGTATTTTTGATTGAGATTTAATTATTATCATTATGATTTGGGCTAGTTGCCATGTTTGGGGCCTTGTGCCGGCCTATAGGACCCTTAGGGGCATTATTACTGATTGACCTCACTTTACTTGTTAAAAATCATACCCTCAGTCATGTTTCTAACTGATTAATGTAATATGAACTGGCTTTTGAAATTGCTAATCCGAAATGAAGGTAATATGTGGGCTGAGATCCCTATCCTATATTAGTATGCCGGAGAGGCTATGTTATATTGAATGAGAGGGGTTGAGAACCCAATAGTAAGGATATTTTATATATTATGGATCGGGCTGCACACCGCAGCAATATATTTATATGGATCGGGCTGCACGCCGCAACAAGTGTATATTTATATATATGGATCGAGCTGCGCACCGCAGCAATATAGTACTTGAGCTGTAGGAGCCCCTCTGGAGTCTGTACACCCCCAGTGAGCGCAGTCGACTATTATTATGGATCAAGTTGTGCGCCACAATGATATACGGATCAGGTTGCATGCCGCAGCGATATAATTGTGAATTCGGTTATTGTGAAGAGTATATGAGATGAGTGCTGGTTTTAAGGAATTTTTCCTGATTTTTTCTCATTATTTGTTGTTTAAATTTTCTTACTACTTTGATATAGAATTGCTTAGTGCTTTTACGTAATTTCATATTGTCAGTCATTATTATCTTTATTACTCACTGGGTCGGAGTAATCACATTACTCCCTACACCGTGTGTGCAGATCCAGGTGTTCCTGAGGCGTTGTTCGAGCTGTTCTGCAGTTCAGATTTTACCGAAGTTATTGGGGTTGTTGCATGGCATCCGCAGATCCGATTTCTCCCTCTATCTTTCTTTACTTTTCTGCATTTTTTGACTGTTCTTGTATCATACTATTGGACTCTTGTACTAGAGGCTTTTGACTCGTGACACCGGATCAGTGGGCTTTTGTAGAGATTATTATTATGGTTTCCGCACATTTCATCTTTATTTCAGACTTCTATTCACATCAGTTTGATAATTAAACATTGTTAATCGGCATTGAAATTTTAATAAAAAGGGATTGAGTGTTGAATTGGTCGGGCTTGCCTAGCATTGTATTGGGCGCATCACGGCCGTCTGTTGGGTTCGTGACACCTCTGGTTCATCATCTGATTCTCCAATGGCCATAAGTGCTTGTTCATCTCCATCTTCATATTCTGAATCCTCATCGGAGCTTTCTTCTCATGCAGCAACCATAGCCTTCGTTGATCCTTTGTTCATCTTGGGATGAACCTGTTCCTTCTTCCTGTTTCTTCGTTCAGCCCTTTCCTTCTTCCATTCAATTTCCTATTGAGAACAGTTTTTGATCATGTGGTTTGTCTTACCACATTTGTAACAACCCTCGTTGGTAAGTTTTTCAGGGACCCTTGGTTTGTTGTAAGTTTCACCTCTTGAAGAACCCTTTCCTCCTCATTTGATACTTCTTGAAGTCCCTTGTGATCATAGCCATTTCATCTTCCTCAAGATCTGCACCTTCAGTGATTTTCAGAGCCAGGCTTCTTTCCTTCTTGGGAGCATCCATCTCCATGGTTTGCCTTCTCATCTCATAGGTGGTGAGATTTCCAATTATTTCGTCCCACTTGAGAGTGACAATTTTCTTTGATTCATGAATAACAATGATTTTACTTTCCCAAGTAACTGCCAAAAACCTTGTCAGAATTTTCTCAACCTTGTCTTCTTCAAGGATAATCCTTCCAAGAGACATAAGTTCATTTGTTAGTGTTGTGAATCTTGTATATATTTCTTGGATGGTTTCTCCTTCCTTTATAGTGAAATTCTCATATTGAGAATGCAGCAGTGTTCCTGTTGATCTCTTCACTTGAGAAGTTCCTTCATGAGCCACATGCAAAATGTCCCAAATTTCCTTAGCAGTAGTATAGCTTTGAATTCTATTGTACTTGTCTGGACCAAGTCCAAACAGAAGCCATTTCTTGGTCTTAGCATTCTTTTCCCACTTCTTCAAGTCATCACCATTGCAGTCAGCTCTAGTCTTTGGCACATCCACTCCTTCAACATTTTTTTTAGGGTAGCCAAGGGACCATCAGTAACAATGTCCCATAATTCATAATCCTCTCCGATGATGTAATCTCTCATCCTATTTTTCCACCAGGAGTAGTACTGGCCATTGAAGAGTGGAGGCCTAGTAGTGGATTGTCCTTCTCAGTTTTCAGGTGGTGCACTCATCTTGATCTGTTCCTAAGGTATTAGCCTCTTCAAGGATAACTCGCTTTGATACCAATTGATACTTTATACTTCAATACCACACAAGAGGGGAGGGTGATTTATACTTCAATACCAATTGATAGTCTTGGATTATCAATTTGCATGATAAAATTCTATAAAATAATAAGAAATGCAACAACAAACATGCATTAAAGAGTGATGTACAACTTTACTAGAGTATTTCCCGTAGCTGCCTTATTTGCATATAAGACTGAGGTGGACAAGATTATTGAAAATTTTGAAACGAGAAGTATTTGATCATTATAGCCATTGAACAATAAAATATATAACATATGCCAAATTTTAATGGAGCAAATATATGAAACGAGAGAGCTAAATTGTTGGATTGGAAAGCACGATAACTTCTTAGGTTGGAACAAATTTCTCATTGCTTAAGTTTTTCTTTTTAAATTCCAACTCTGGCTTTATCCTCTTTTCCTTCTCTGAGAAACAAATGTTCCATTAATACAGTCCAGAGGCCCTTTCATGCCATTGAATCAATAAAGATGCAAGCAACAAAGTCTAATAATGGAACGTGATTTTTGCATTCTACTCTAACGTTTGGCAATAGTACGATCTCTGGCAAATGCCGAATTTTCCATCACAAGTGATTGAATCCTACAAAGTGCATACCTTTTCAGAACTATGACTTCTTCAACCAAATCAGATTGACGTTCTCTTGCCGACGACATGCAAATTGAGTTTAATAGCATATTACTCTAGCATTAAGTAAATGGATGAGACAGAAACATGAGAAGTGGGACATATAAATATTGGCACATCTCTAAAGATCGAGGCGCATGGTACCATTTCTTAATTTAAATTAGGCTACACACAATATTTAACATATGATATATAACATTTAGTAAAAAAATATGGTATTTCGGTTTAACTGAAATACCGATATTTTAATATCGAAGACCGTACCGAAGCACCGAACTTTTGAAAACTTCATACCGAATTAATATCGAAATACCGAAGAACCGAAATCGAAGTACCGAATGAAGTCGGTTCACTCCGGTTTTTTGGTTTGTTGGATTTTATGCATATAAGTGGGAATTTTGATTGCTTATTAACACTATTTTGCTTTTATTTTAGTCCGAAATATTAAATTATGTTCCTAAAACTAATAAAATTGTACAAATTATAGAAATGCTGGAAGTTTGGACTTTCATGACTAAATCCGACTCAGAAAAGAAGTGTTCCAAAATGCAAGTCAATAAAGGACACTGAAGCAAATATGTGCGGTCGACAGAAAGAAGTATGCAGCCGCAGAAGAAATTATGGACTGCAGAATTCCATCTGCGGCCGAAACCCAAGCTAAAGAGACCAACAGGAGTTTGGCAAATGTGCGGCCGCAAAATAGGGTCTGCACTGACAAGTATTTTCAAGTTAAGAGAATGTGTAGAAGACCATGTCCTGACGCCTTGCAGAAGTGAGGACCGCACAAGAATTGTGCGATTGCAGAAGTTGCCTCGCAGCCATAGTCCAGAAATGTGCGGCTGCAAAATCCTTCTTCCTGCCAACTGAAGAAATCTACGGACCGCACGTGAAATTGTGCGGCCGCAGAACATCCTGAGGGACATTTTGGTCAGCGATTTTTGGCCTAGTATAAATATACAAGTTTTATAAATTTAGGTCAAGTTTGAACGTTCAAAGCTGCTGTAGCTGTTTCTTTTTACCATTTTAGGAAGTTTTAAATATTTTAGTGTTTAAATATTAGATTTCATCATTTTAATCTTTCATTATAAGTTTAATTAGATTTTCTTCTTTATTTTCTGTAATTTCCATTATGAGTAGCTAATTCTTAGTAGGATTGTGACTGAATCCTAGTGTATAAACCTTATGCGTAGTTAATTTAATGCTTGTTTATGATTGGGTGTTGATTATTTAGCCTAGTTCATTACCCAATTTTAGAATTAACGATTGAAAATATTGATTCATGCCTTTTTGCCTTAGTCTTTACTTGAGAAACGGAGACCTAGTCTAGGTTAACTTGGCTAACAAGGAGTTGGGTTAGTTGAAAGTTCGATTAACCTAAGTCAAGGGTTCAAGGTAGAGATAGTAAGAACCCGACTTTACCTCATATCAACTATTTTGTTTGATACTCATTTGGGTTTGAGAAAGTTAAATTGGGCAAAATCACTCTTTGACCGAGAGGTATTGAGTGGAAACGTAAAGTTGAGAGCTATAATACATCCCAATCAACAAAATAAGTAATAAAGTATTTAACCTATTAGGCAAAGGCCTGAGTAATGGTCACATCCCTAGGCTTTTTATTTATTTGAAATTCTTTCATTTCTAGTTATTTTCCTTAGCTTGCAATTAGTAGAGTAATAGTAGAAGTATAACTCCAAACTTTGTTGTGGAAATGAAACTTTGAGTAGTCCATTCGCTTACTTCAAATATATACTCCTAACACCCATCATAACTTTTTGTGGATTCATCCCCGGCTCATAGTTGGATAATTTATATTGCATACGATCGTACTATATCTCTTATCGAGGTGTGTTGTGGACGCCATCAATTTTTGGCACCCGTTGTCGGGGAGTTAAAACGATGATACCTATATATTTGGGTTTGTTTTTGGAATATCTTCTTTTCCTTCCGTGTTACTAACTTGTGTGAAATAATTTAGGTACAACCATGGTGGAAAACAATGATCTCGCAAATATGCCTTTGGGGAATATGGACGTTGAGGATCAGCAAGTTGAGAAGGTACCTCTTGAACCTCAAGCCAATAGAAAAGGTTGGGTACCTCATGACAATGTGCCCATTCCACCCCCACCTCCACCACGAGTGACTATACCGGATATTGCCCAGTGAAGGATATGCAAGTGTAATAATCTCCCCGTATTAGGCCGTAAAACTTCTAAATTACCAATGTGATGCTCACTTTGCTTGAGCAACGGGAATTCTTTACCGTTTCCCCAACTCAAAATGCATACAAACATTTGAAGGAGTTTGTAGATACTTGTTGGAGGAGAAAACAAACAAATATCTTCATGGATGTATTGAGGCTAAGGCTTTTTCCCTTCTCACTAGGGGAAAAGCTTTATATTGGTTTGTTCGATTGTCGAACCATTCCATTCACACTTGGGATGAGTTGGCGAAGAAGTTTATTTCTAAGTTCTTCTCTCCCGAGCACATGGCTACACTCTGAGATGAGATCTTAGCATTCAAGCAAGAGTCGAATGAAACACTACACGAGATATAGGAATGCTATAGAACAATGGTTAAGGAATATCCCAGCAACGATATGATAGAGAACATGATTCAACAAACTTTCTATCGTTAGATTAACACAACCAACCAATGTGTAGTGAATTAACTTGGAAGTGGGAACTTCATGACTATGTCTTATGCGGAGGTGTGTGAGATTTTGGATGAGATAGAAGAAACTTTATCAGCTTGGCAACCCCGGCCATTGTTCCACAAGGTGATCCAAATATGATCCACCTTCACAAAGAATTGTAAGACTATGGGCAAGCCATTGCCAAATTATCAACTACCATGACTCAACTAGCAAAGGCCCAACTAAATTAAGAGCAAATCCTAAGCAAGTTAATGCCATAGAGGTAGTGAACATGATGGTGAATAAGAGGAGGACCAAGGGTCCACAAGTGCAAAATTAAGTGGAGAACTATGTGCAAGAACATACTGGTTTGAGCACGATGATTCATATAATGAACAAGAAGGGGAGGTGCAATATGTGAAAAATTTTCAAGGGCAAAGAAATAATTTCCAAGGCCCCAACCAATAACAATGGCGACCTCAAAACAATCAAGAAAATTGGAATTCTAACAATCAAGGAAATTGAAGCAGAAACAAAAATCAAAAGAATTGGCATAACAACAACAATCAAAGAAATTTGAGTGAAAATAATAAAGGAAATTGGGAGGGGGTAACAATCAAAGTGGATGGAACAACAATCAAGGAAACTGGGGGTCGAGTTTTCAAAGGCCCTTGATGTATCAACAACCGAGAAACCCTATTCAAATAATGAGATGGGGCGTATTGAAAATATGTTCAAGAAAATGATGGAAAATAATGCCAATTCAGATGCCCAACTTACCCCACACAACACATCAATCCGCAACCTAGAAATTCAAATTGGGCAAACATCTCAAGCACTAAATTCTCGTCCTAAGGGGGCACTACCAAGTAACACGGTGGTAAACCCAGAGGGTAGAAACATCAGGGGACATGACATGGCAATTATCACAAGAAGTGGAAGAGGTGGGAATGCACCCATCTCAAGTCAGAGGCAACTTGTTGATGATGAAAAAGTGGCACAAGAAGATGAGCTCTCGAACAATATGGTGCAACCTAATGATGAAGTTAGGATTGATATCGATGATAGTGTGGAAGATACTCAAGAGAAGGTGAACCCATCTAGGGAATACATTATCGACATACCAGACTAGTAGTGCAAAAGGCTAAGACACCATTGCCTAAGCCTCCACCCCCATACCCTCAAAGAATTGACAAGAAAAATGGTGAGAATCAATTCAAGAAGTTCATTCAAATGACGAAGAGTCTCTCAATCAATGTGCCATTAGTTAAAGCTTTGGAACAAATTCTCGGTTATGCCAAGTTTATGAAGGATCTCGTGACAAGGAAGCGATCAATGGGTTTTGAAACTATCAAAGTCACTCATCAAGTGAGTGTAATTGTGCATTCAACGGCTCCTAAGTTGAAAGATCACGGTGCTTTAACGATTCCTTGTACAATTGGAAGTTCCAAGTTTGTTAAAGCTCATTGTGATCTTAGGGAAAGTATCAATTTGATTCCCTATTCGATTTTAAGACTTTGGGAATTGGGAAACAAAGACCCACCTCTATGACATTGCAAATACCTAATCTTTCCATGAAGAGTCCTTTGGTTGTGATTGAAGATGCCATGGTTTGTGTTGATATATTCATTCTTTCAGTGGATTTTGTCATTCAAGACTGTGAGGTTGATTACGAAATGCCAATTATTCTTGGGAGACCTTCCTTTGCTATAGGGAAGACTCTTTGTGATGTTGAAGCCAGAGAACTACATTCTGGGTTGGTGATAAAAAAGTGGTATTCCATATGTGTAAGCCCATGCGGCAACTAAATAGCAATGAGGTGTGTTCTTTTGTGGACTTGGTGAACGATGTTATTGTTGATGAAACAAGTGCTACAATAAATGTTGGCGATATGTTGGGTGGTTGTATTGCTCAACTTTGATGATGAAGAGGTGGATAGCTTTATGAAATATGTGAATTCTTTGCAACGAATGGGGTCGTACAACTATGCACCCCAAATATTATCCTTGGATCTTGAAAATATGACACCTCCTCCTACAAAGCCTTCTATTGAAGAGCCTCCTACCTTGGAGTTGAAGCTATTGCCTCCACATCTTCGAAATGAATTTCTTAGTCCTTGCTCTACTTTACCGGTTATTCTTTCCTCTTGTTTTACTAACGTGCAGGTAGATTCCATATTAGCGGTGCTACAAAAGAGGAAGAAGGCTATTGGGTGGACATTGGTGGATATTAGGGGGATAAGCCTCGCCTCTTGCATACATAAGATCAAGTTGGAGGATAGCGCTAAACCATCTATTGAACATCAAAGGAGACTCAATGAGGCTATGCAAGTGGTTGGATGTCGGGGTTGTCTACCCCTTCTCCGATAGTTTGTGGACTTCTCTAGTTCAATGTGTCCTAAAGAAGGGGGCATGATTGTGGTCACCAATGACAATAATGAGTTTATTCCTACAAGAACGGTGACCGGTTAGAGAGTGTGTATGGACTATCGCAAGCTCAACAAAGTCACAAGGGATGATCACTTTCCACTTCCTTTCTTAGATCAAATGCTCCATAGATTGGCCGACCTTGATTTCAATTGATTTCTTGATGGGTATTTGGGATACAACCAAATTCTTATTGCTCTAAAATATCAAGCGAAAATAACCTTTACATGTCCCTATGGTATCTTCAAGTGGATGCCATTTGGTTTGTACAATGCACTAGCAACTTTTCAAAGGTGTGTGATGGCTATCTTCATGGACATGGTGGAGGACTACTTTAAAGTTTTCATGGATGACTTCTTAGTGGTTAGAGATTATTTTGATGATTGTCTTGCAAATTTGCATAACGTGTTGGCTAGATATGAAGAAACAAATTTGGTACTTAATTGGGAGAAATGTCATTTCATGGTCGAGGAAGGCATTGTCCTTGGATACAAAATCTCAAAGATAGGAATTGAAGTTGAAAAGGCAAAGATTGAGGTGATTTTTAACTTCCATCTCCAACTTTGGTGAAGGGTGTGCAGAGTTTCTTAGGCCACGCGGGGTTTTACCGGCGTTTCATCAAAGATTTATCTAAGGTGGTAAACATGTTGTGCAAGATTCTTGAGAAAGATGCTAAGCTTAACTTTAATGATGATTGCATGAGAGTATTTGAATTATTAAAGTTCATGTTGACGACTACTCCCATCACCACCGCTCCAAATTGGAGTTTGCCTTTTGAACTTATATGTGATACAAGTGACGTAGCGGTTGGGGCTGCTGTTTTGGGAAAAAGCATCAATAAGATTTTTTATCTGGTCTAATATGCTAGCAAGACCATGAATAGTACCGAAGTCAACTATATCGTTATAGATAAAAATCTCCTTGCCATTGTGTTTGTAATTAAGAAGTTTCGCCCGTACTTGATAGGTGCAAAAGTCATTGTCCACATAGATCATTCAATGCTTCATTATTTTATGAGCCAAAAGGACTCCAAAGCTCAGTTGATGAGATGGGTGCTCTTATTACAATAGTTAGATATTGACATCCAAAATGGAAAAGGTAGTTAAAACCAAGTGGCAGACCACTTGTCTCGTTTGGAGGAGGGAAGGCCGCATGATGGACTTGAAATCAATGACTCCTTCCCCGATGGGCAACTCTTGGCAATTTCAATGAAAGCAGTGTCATGGTTCGCGGATCTAGCAAATTTTCTTGTGTGTGGAATCATTCTAGATGAGTTCTCTTCAAAGCAATGGAAGAAGCTCAATTGGTATTATCAATATTATTATTGGGATGAACCATACCTTTTCTAGATTTGTACTGATGTGGTGATTAGAAGATGTGTACCAGAAGAAGAGCAAGATGAAATTCTTGGGGCTTTTCATTCTTTGACATATGGTGGTCATCATGATGGAGCAAGAAAGGCGACCAAAATGCTTAGTTGCGGTTTCTATTGGCCCACTCTTTACAAGAAGTGAGTTAGTTAAAATATGTGATGAATGTCAAAGGGCTGGTGAAATCTCAAAGAAAAATGAAATGCCTCTCACAACCATTTTGGAGACTGATATTTTTGACGTGTGGGATATTGACTTCATGGGCATTTTCAGAGCTCTTGTGGAAACACCTACATCTTGGTCGTGGTTGATTTGTGACCAAATGGTTTGAGGCCATTTCTTTACCCAACAATGAGGCAAGAAGTGTGGTGCCATTCTTGAAGAAGAATATTTTCACAAGGTTTGGTAATCCGCGGGCTATTATAAGAGATGATGATCACATTTTTGCAATAAAGCTTTCGACACTCTACTTGGAAAGTATGATGTTACTCAAAAAGTCACGACCCCCTATGATCCACAAGCTAGTGGGCAAGTGGAATCCTCCAACCTGAAGATAAAAAATATCTTGTCCAAAACGATGAATGTTAATCTGACGGATTGGTCCAAGAAGCTCGATGATGCAATAAGGGCTTATCGGACAGCTTACAAAACACCTATCGAAATGTTTCCATACCGGTTGGTGTTCGGGAAAGCTTGTCATCTTTTGGTGGAGCTTGAGCACAAGGCCGTGTAAGCTCTAAAGAAGTTGAATCTTGATTGGGATGCAACTACTAACTTGAGGGTTGCACATTTGAATGAATTGAATGAGTACTGGTACCATGCTTATCCAAGTTCGTTCTTGTACAAATAAAAGATGATATATTTTCATGACAAATACATTTGGATCAAAGAGTTCAAGGTGGACGATCTTGTATTGTTGTTTAACTCAAGGTTGAGGATGTTTCTAAGGGAAGCTAAATTCTAAATTGAGTAGTCCTTTTGAAATTGCGGATGTGACACCTTTTGGTGCATTACACTTGAAGAACAAAAATAATGAAGCATTCCGATTCAATAGTCATGGGGTGAAGCACTACTTAAGAAAAAAACTTGGAGATAGCCACGTCGTGGCAGTCATTCATTTCACTTAAGAGTATTTTCCTTTTTCTTGGGAGGCAACCCATGGTTCTTTTCCTTTTTCTTATGTACTTAGGTGTTATTTTTGTTCTATCTTGATTTGAGGTATGCTACAGGGCTGAGTGTGCCTTACAGGAATTATGGACAAAATATGACTGAGTATGCAAAAATTGTGTGGACCGCACTTTATTTGCGCGGACCACACATTTCTATATGCTATAGTAGAAGAGCAACCCATGGTTCTTTTCCTTTTTCTTATGTACTTTGGGAGGCAACCCATGGTTCTTTTCCTTTTTCTTATGTACTTAGGTGTTATTTTTGTTCTATCTTGATTTGAGGTATGCTACAGGGCTGAGTGTGCCTTACAGGAATTATGGACAAAATATGACTGAGTATGCAAAAATTGTGTGGACCGCACTTTATTTGCGCGGACCAC
>MU759601.1:391495-428251 GCA_026770625.1 Nicotiana glauca | reverse complement strand
TTAGAATTGCTTTTGCTATATATATATATATATATATATATATATATATATCGATCTTTTTAAGTCTAGCATATGCTACTACGTTTATTTGAAGCTTTGGATCCTTATAATTAATTTCTCTATTCTGTTGATTTATTTTGCCGAGGGTCTATCAGAAACAACTTCTTATGGAATTATATTGGGTTTGTTGTTGTATGAATATTCAAAAATGCATTATTTGCTTATTTATGTTTTCTTTTTCTCCGTGCATCTGTAAATAATACTTCATTAGATCAAATACTGGCGAGTGATGTATCGGTAAAAAATATTATTCCTTATGGATGCGATTGACTTCAGATTCCTCTCCTCTATTAGATAACTCTAACACTTTCGTCATAGCTCTATATTGACTATAGATTTTAGATAGTTTTGATGTTGCTACATTTACTCTTATAAAGATTCTCCGTATTATCTGGTTATGATCTTTTTTCAAGGGGTAGTAGATATAGATTTTTCTTTGTTAGAAATTTTAGAGATGGGAGTGTACTACCTTAAAGAGAACAAATAAAAGATAAAGCATTCTTTAGTTTTTATACCAAGATTAGATTCTAAAGGTAACTTAAGCTACTATTTTCTTAATCAACAACCACACTATCAACACAAAGTAAATTCTTTTTTAGTTTTCCTCATTGTAACTTATTTATTTATAGAATCAATACCAAAATATATTCTCAATTATCAAGAGTACTAGAAATTTAACTTATCTATTCATCCTTTATTGTAAAAATATTAAGGATGTTACTTGAGTTATAGGCCAGTTGAAATGGTGGATGTGAGAAATTGTTCAAATAGATAATAAAAATAATCTTTGAAAGTAGATTGAATAATATACCTTAGTAAAGGTGACTAATATGGTTTTGTTCGCTTATGTTCGTTTCTTATTCATTGCTATACATTAATTTTTTTATGGTTGGATAAATATGTATATTAATTTTGTACGTGCACCAGATTATGGCACCTGATAAGCAATGGATGGAACTTATTCATGATCGACTTGATAATGCTTATATACTTGGGGTGAAGAACTTTCTGGATTATGCTTTTAAAAGATTGGGAGAAACACGTGAAATACGTTGTTCATGCATCAAGAATTGTAATGCAATTTCAAGAACACGTGAGTTGGTTAGGTCACATTTAATAATATACGGAATAGTCCACCATGGGGAGAGATTAGGTGAGTCCTCTTCAGATTATAAATTTGTAGATAATAATATCATTGAAGAGGGTAATGATGAGGATGAAATACATGAAATTTTAAGAGATTTGTATCCCAATTTTGAAGGAGACAATAATTGTGGTGATGGGATGTTTGAGTAGAACCAAATATTGAAGCAAAAAGATTCTATAGGATCGTAAAGTATTTTCAGCAACCATTGTACCAAGATTCAAAAGTTTCTTAGCTTTCTACTTTGTTAAAGTTGCTTCATATTAAAAGTATTAGTGATTGGAGTAATACGTCATTTACAATGTTGTTGAAGCTCTTGAAGTAAGATTTATTGCCAGATGGATTAAACTTGCTAGATTCATATTACGAAGCAAAGAAGGTAATTTGGCACCTAGGGCTTTCTTACAAGAAGATTGATGTATGTAATAATGATTGTATATTATACTGGAAGGATGATAAGTCTCTTGAGTCTTGCAAGTTTGTGGAGCTTCTAGATGGAAAGAAGATATACGTAGTAGGGAAACCAAATTTAAAAGTGGAAAAAAGATACCATACAAGGTTTTATGTTATTTTCCTCTAAAGCCAAGACTTTAAAGATTATTTATGTCCTCGAAAATATCTTCTCTTATGAGATGGCATCATGACAAAAGAGTTGATGATGGAATAATGAGGCACCCAGCTGATTCAATAGCATGGAAAATGTTTGATGAGCTTCATCACTCTTTTGCATCAAAGCCTCGTAATGTTCGATTTGGACTTGCTAGTGATGGTTTTTAACCATTTGAAAATTCCAAAACACCATATAGCATTTAGATGTGGTACTTATTCCGTATAATTTACCACCGTGGCTATGCATGAAGAAAGAAAATTTTATTTTGTCGATGATTATTCTTGGTCCTGAGAGTCCTAGAGATGCTAGTGATGGAATAATGAGGCACCCACAATAATGAGGCACCCACCTGATTCAATAGCATGGAAAACCTTTGATGAGCTTCATCACTCTTTTGCATCCAAGCCTTGTAATGTTCGACTTGGACTTGCTAGCGATGGTTTTCAACCATTTGAAAATTCCAAAACACCATATAGCATTTAGATGTGGTGTTTATTCCTTGTAATTTACCACCGTGGCTATACATGAAGAAAGAAAATTTTATTTTGTCGATGATTATTCCTGGTCCTGAGAGTCCTGGAGATGCTATTGATCTTTATCTCCAACCTTTGATAGAGGAATTAAAGAATTGTGGAAATATGGAGTGGAGACCTTTGATGCGTCAATTAAACAAAAATTTATGTTACATGCGTCTTTATTATGGAACATTAATTACTTTCCAGCATATGCAAATTTATCTAGATGGAGCATAAAGGGAAAACTAGCATGCCCATGTTGCAATAAAGAAATTGTCATGAACCCGGTTCACCCTCCGTGAACCATCGTGACGGCACCTAGTTTTCACGACTAAGTAAGCCTAAAATGCGAAAAATAAACCAATTTACGGAAGAAAATAATTTAAAATAGAAATAGAGTAATATAATAGCATTTAAAAGTGCCGCTCGGCATACACAATATTTAACTCCCAAAAACTAATACATATCCCCAAAACACGAAAACCCATGAATCACAAACTACGAATATAGGAAAAATGCTCTAACTCTGGAATATCTACATCGACAGTAAAGATAGAAGAGCTATCACTACAAGAGAGAATGGAGAGAGACTCCTTGGTCTGCGGCGGCAGATATATCTCAAAGTCTCCGAAAGATCGCCTCACCTCAACGGTGGTAGGTCTGAGAAGAGGTACCTGGAACTGCACATGAAAAATATGCGCAAAAAGGGCATGAGTACACCATAACGATACTTAGTAAGTGACAAGCTTAACCTCGATTGGATAGTGACGAGGAAGGTCAAGGCCCTACTGAGATAAGATAAAAAAAATATAAGGTATGACAGAATAAGATAAGCAATACATTTGAAAACTAACGATAAGAATTTAATACAAGAGTAAGAAACTCAATAACTGAAACAGAGGTTAAAATAATCACAAGGATAATAACTCGGGATCTCTCAGTATCCCGATGATATCTTAGTATCCTCAAAATATGTGCCAGGGGTCTCTTGGTATCCCGAGGATCTCTTGGTATTCTCAATATATGTTAGGGATCTCTTAGTATCCTCAATACGTTCCAGGGATCTTTTGGTATCCCGAGAATCTCTTGGTATCCTTAATATACGTGCCAGGGATCTCTCGGTATCCCGCACCTCAGCGTAATCATAAACACGTACAGGGGATCTCCCGGGGTGCCTTCCCGTAGTCTCGAAGTAAAACACACAACAATAGCAAAATGAAATAATCAATTAAGCTCAACTTCATACTATAGCAAAATAGATAATTCTAACCTAGCATGCTTCACGTAATAAAAATAAGACAGTTTAAGCAAAAAGAGCAATATAGTCAATTAGACACGCTTCTCTAGGCTAGCAGAAGGCTTAAATTCCAAGTAGTGTAAGTAAGAAAGGAAAAACGCAATTAAGGCTATTTTAATGAAAAATATGATTTTCAACAATTAGCACAAGTACATACTCGTTACCTCACGTACAAGGCATTTCAATTATTACAATATCAATTCTAAGGGGAATGTCCCCCACACAAGGTTAGACAAGCTACTTACCTCGAACCGGCAACCCGAGACCACGTTCTTGCCACGAGTACTCGACTCCAAATGACCCAAATCTATTCAATTCAACTACATGATGTAAATAACACTTCAAGTAACTGATTCTACAAAGAAATTCTAAGCTAATACGCGAAATTAGATAAAATAACAAAAATGCCCCTCGGGCCCACGTCTCGAAATCGAGTAAAATTTATATTTTCAGAATTCTCATACTCTCAAGAGTTCATGTATACCAAAATTATCCAAATCTAAGGTCAAATTCCCAATCAAAAGTCGAATTCTAGGTCTAAGAACTTTCTTCCAACTTTTCCCCAAATTTTCATCTCCAATCGAAAATTAAATGATGAACTAGCTATAGATTGATGGAATATAACTAGAAAGGGTTAAAGATTTGTTACCCAATGATTTCCTCTTCAATTTTCTCCCAAAATCACCCTCTCCCGATCTCCAATTTGATTTTTCCAAGTTTTGAACCAAACCCTCGATATTTCATATTTCTGCGCTGCTATTACAGCATATATGGTCCCGCTTTTGCGGACAAATGGTCGCACCTGTGACCTTTCACTTAAAGACCAGTTTCCGCTTCTGCGGTAGACCCTCTACACCTGCGGTCTTGCAGGTGAGATACCCTTCTCGTACCTACGGCTCCTACTGGACTTACCCAATTCCGCTTTTGCGACCATAGAGCCACTTTTGCGGTGCCGCACCTGCTGTCCCACACTCGCAGGTGCGGTTATGACAGAAACCAGCTGAAGCTGCAACTCCAAACTTCCACAATCCTTCCGTCAACCATCCGAAATTATCCCGAGGCCCCGGGAACCTCAACCAAAAGCACAAACAAGTCTAATACCACTGTCCAAACTTATACCAAATCCTTAAAACACCTAAAACAATATTGAAACGACGAATCAACTACGGATTCAATCCTAAGAACTCCAAAACTCTAGAAATATGCTTTCGATCAAAAAGTTTATTAAACCTCGTCCGAATAACCAGAAATTTTTCACACACATGACATCCAACACTATAGAGCTAGTCCAAATTCTGGAATTCCATTCCGACCCTCAGATCAAAATCTCACTACCGAACCGAAAGAACTTCAAAATTCGACTTTCGGTATTCCAAGCTTAAATTAGCTACAAACCTCCAAAATACAATCCGAACACGCCCCTAAGCCTGAAATCACCCAACGGAGCTAACAGAACCATTGGATTTCCATTCCGAGGTCGTCTTCACACTGTTCCAACTACGGTCAAATTTCTAATACTTAAGCTCTCATTTAAGGACTAAGTGTCCTAAAACTCTCCGAAACTCAAGACCGAACATCCCGACAAATCAAAATAGCAGAAATAGACATGGGGAAACCAGTTAATAGGGGATCGGGGAAAAAATTCTTAAGACGATCGGATGGGTCGTCACATCCTCCTACCTCTTAAACATTCGTTCGTCCTCAAACGAGCATAGAGACATATCTAAAGTAGTAAAAAGATGAGGGTAACGGCTGCGCATATCCTGCTCGGTCTCCCAGGTCGCCTCCTCGACTGGCTAACCTCGCTACTGAACCTTTACTGATGCAATGTTCTTTGACCTCACCTTCCTAACCTACCTGTCCAATATTGCCACTGGCTCCTCAGTATAAGATAGATCCTTGTCCAACTGGAACGAACTGAAATTCAACATGTGCGATGGATCACTGTGATACCTCTGGAGCATTGAAATGTGAAATACTGAATGAACTCCTGCCAAGCTGGGAGGTAAGGCAAGCTCATAAGCAACCTCCCCAACACGCCTCAATATCTCAAAAGGGCCAATAAACCTCGGACTCAACTTCCCTTTCTTCCCAAATCTCATAACGCCCTTCATAGGCGAAACCCGAAGCAGAACCCGCTCTCCAACTATATAGTAAATGTCACGAACCTTCCAATTTTTATAACTCTTCTGTCTGGACTAGGCTGTACGGAGTCTATCGTGAATCACCTTAACCTTCTTCAAAGCATCCTGAAGTAAGTCTGTGCCCAGTAATCTAGCCTCACCCGGCTCAAACCAACCCACCGTAGATCTACACTACCTGCCATATAAAGCCTCATACGGTTCCATCTAAATGCCGGACTGATAACTGTTGTTGTATGCAAACTCCGCCAATGGCAAGAACTGATCCCAAGACCCTCCAAACTCAATCACACACGCACAGAGCATATCCTCAAGAATCTGAATAGTACGCTTAGATTGTCCGACCGTCTAAGGATGAAATGTTGTACTCAACTCTACCCGAGTACCTAACTCATGCTGAACGACCCTCCAGAACCGTGATATAAACTGAGTACCTCTATCTGAAATGATGGACATTGGAATACCATGCAGACGAACAATCTCCCGGGTATAAATCTCCGTCAACCACTCCGAAGAATAAGCAGTACACATAGGAATGAAGTGAGTGGACTTGGTCAACCGATCCACAATCATCCAAATGGCATCGAACTTCGTCAAAGTCCATGGGAGCCCAACTACAAAGTCCATGGTGATCCGCTCCCACTTCCACTCCGAAATCTCTATCTGCTGAAGCAATCCACCCGGTCTCTGGTGCTCATATTTCACCTGCTGACAGTTGAGGCATTAAGCTACAAATCCAACTATATCTTTCTTCATCCACCTCCACCAATAGTGTTGTCTCAAATCCTGATACATCTTCGCGGCTCCCGGATGGATAGAATACTGCGAACCGTGGGCCTCTCTAGAATCAACTCCCGAAGCCCATCAACATTAGATATACAAATTCGACCCTAAATCCTCAATACCCTATCATTACCAATAGTCACATTTCTGGCATCACCATGCTGAACCTTGTCCTTGAGGACAAGCAAATGAGGGTTATCATACTGACACTCCCTTATACGATCAAATAAGGAAGACCGAGAAACCACGCAAGCTAGAACCCAACTGGGCTTAGAAGATCCAATCTCAGAAACTGGCTGGCTAAGTCCTGAACATCCATCGCCATAGGCCTCTTCGATACTGGTAAATAAGCCAAACTCCCCAAACTCTTTACCCGGCAACTCAAGGCATCGACCACCACATTGGCCTTGCTTGGGTGATACAAAATAGTGATATCATAGTCCTTCAACAACTCTAACCACCTCCTCTGGCGCAAATTTAGATCCTTTTTCTTGAATAGGTGCTGCAAACTCCGGTGATCAGTATAAATCTCACTAGGCACATCGTACAGATAACGGCGCCAGATCTTCAAGGCATGAATAATGGCAGCTAACTCAAGGTCATGGACCAGGTAATTTTTCTCGTGTACCTTTAACTGTCTGGACATGTAGGCAATCACCCTATCGTCCTACATCAAAACCATTCCAAGGCCAATCCTCTAGGCATCACAATAGACCGTATAAGACCCCGAACCTGTAGGCAATATAAAAATTGGGGCTGTAGTCAAAGCTATCTTGAGCTTCTGAAAGCTCGCCTCACACTCTTTCGTACACTGGAACGGAGCACCTTTCTGGGACAACCTGGTCATAGGGGCTGCAATCGACGAAAACCACTCAACAAAACGATGGTAATATGCCGCCAAGCCAAGAAAACTACGGATCTCTATAGCTAAGGATGGTCTAGGCCAACTCTACACTGCCTCTACTTTCTTTAGATCCACCTTTATCCTCTCACTAGAAATCACGTGACCCAAGAACGCCATGGAATCCAACCAAAACTCACATTTCGAAAACATAGCATATAACTTCTTCTCTCTTAGAGTGTGAAACACAGTCCTCAGGTGCTGCTCATGATCTTACCGACTCCGGGAATACACCAGAATATCATCAATAAAGACAATGACAAATGAGTCGAGATATGGCCGGAACACACTGTGCATCAAATACATAAAGGTTGATAGGGTATCGGTCAGCTCAAATGATATAACAAGGAACTTATAATGACCGTACCGAGTCTTGAAAGTAGTCTTTGGGATATTTGGCTCTCGAATCTTCAACTGATGGTACCCTGAATGCAAGTCAATATTAGACAACACTCATGCACCCTTTAGCTAGTCAAACAGATCATCAATACAAAACAAAGGATAATGGTTCTTCACTGTAACTTTGTTCAACTGGCGATAATCAATATACATACGCATAGAACCATCATTTTTCTTCACAAACAAGATAGAAGCACGTTGATACACTGGGCTGAATAAAACCCTTTTCAAGCAATTCCTGTAACAGATCCTTCAACTCCTTCAACTCAAGAGGAGCCATACGATACGGAGGAATAGAAATGGGCTGACTACCCAGCAACAGATCAATGCCAAAATCAATATCTCTATCGGGCGGCATGCCCGGAAGGTCAATTGGAAACATATCAGAAAAATCTCATACTACTGGGATTGAATCAACGAAGGGGTATCAATACTGACATCTCTCACATAAGCTAGATACACGTCAAACCCCTTCTCAACCATACACTGAGCCTTAAGGAAAGAAATAACTCTACTAGGAGTGTGATCTAAAGCACCCCTCCACTCAACACGCGGTACACCTAGCATAGTTAGCGTCACGATTTTTGCGTGACAGTCAAGAATAGCATAATGGGGCAACAACCATTCCATGCCCAAAATAATATCAAAATCAACCATGCTAAGCAACAATAGATCGGCTTTGGTCTCAAAACCACTAAGAGAACCCAAACACGATCGATAAATGCGTTCCACAAAAAGGGAATCTCCTACAGGAGTAAAAACATAAACAGGGGAACTCAAAGAATTCCGAGACACACCCAAATACAGATCAAAATAAGAAGACACATAAGAATCAGTGGATCCTGTATCGAATAGTACCGATGCTTCTCTGTGACGAACCAGTGTAGTACTTGTGATGACAGAATCGGAGGCAATAGCCTCAGTAAGGGAAGGAAGGGCATAGTATTTGGCCTGGCCTCCCCCTCTAGGGAGAGCTATACCTCCCCGACCTCCACCTCTAGCTAGACGAGCAGGTGGGGTAGAAACTCGAGCTATAACCATAGCCTGAGAAATCTACAGAGCACGCTGTGGCTGAGAAGTCTGTGGAGACGCACTCCTCCCAAGTTTAGGGCTATCCCTTACCACATGGCATGTGTCACCACACTCAAAACAAGCTCTGGGAGGACGTGACGGCTGTAACTAGCTTGGTCCAGGTCAGCTGGACTGACCTCTGAAAGCATTCTGTGCAGGAGGCGCGCTAGAAATCGGAGGTGCGTAATAAGGCTCCTAAGGCCTAGAAGGAGCTAGAATACCACTGGTTGCTAGAAGAGATAAGTGAACAAGGCAACTCATATAAACCCTGCCATGACGACCTACAACTAGGGCACGGGCACCAGAAAAATGGCCCGACTCTCGAGACATCTTGGCCTCCATCTCCTCTCTCTCCCTAGCATGCATACCCTCATTCCTCCTAGCAATGCTCACCACCTGCTGATAAGAAATATCTATCTCCAACTCACGAGCTATGCTAGACCTGATGCTGGGAATAAGCCCCTCAATAAACCACTGAACCCTCTCGTAAAGAGTAGAAACCAAGGCTGGGGCATGCTTAGCCAAGCTAGTGTAACAGACAGCAAACTCTGAGACAGCCATAGTACCCTAGCACAAATGCTCAAACTCTACGTGCCATGCGTCCCTGAGCTCTAAGGAACAAACTCCCTCAGGAACATATCTGAAAATCGAGTCCAAGTCGGTGAAGCTGCCTCATCCGGACTGTCTAACTTATAGGTAAGCCACCACTCAATGGCGGCTCCTCGAAGCTGGAAGGCAGTGAAATAAACCCCACTCGATCCTGATATACCCATAGTATGGAGGATACGGTGACATGCCTCTAAAATCCCAAGGCATCATCTTATGCAAACCCACTGAATACAGGAGGATCATACTTCTTGAACCTCTCAAGTCTCCGATGCTCATCCTCTGAAGTCCCTGCCCAGTCCTCGGGGTGACGTAGAACTATAAGCTGTACAGGAATAAGCTCTGGGATTTGACCAACATGCACTCGTTGCTCAAGAGTATGGGCGGCGGGAGTCTATGCTTCTTCCTCGGCATGGGATGTAGCTGCAGTAAGGGGAAGCAACCCTTCCTGAGCCAAAGTGGTGTACATGCTCATCAACTGTGCTAGAGTCTCCTGAAGTGCTCATGTGGTAGTAGCAGTAGGCGTGTCAGGTGCCTGTAATCCGACTGGCACTGCTGGTAGCTCCTCGGTGGTAGCTCGCGCAGGTGCCTTGGCTGCACCGCATGCGCGTCCTCGGCCTTTACCCCGGCCCCAGCCTCTAACGGCTGCAGTAGGGGCGCAGGTGCCTGATCATCTTGGGTAGCATGTGTCCTCACCATCTTTGAGAGAATAGAAGATAGAAGTTTAGAATTGTGACATCAAATCTCTCACAATAAGAAAATCAATTGAAGTGGAATTTTCCTAATAGTTACATAGCCTCTCATAGATAAGTACAGACCTCTCTGTACCGATCAACAAGATTCTAATAAATCGGCTTGTGATCCATGACTCCTATGAACCTAGAGCTCTGATACCAACTAGTCACGACTGCGGTTCGCCCTCCATGAACCATCATGACGGCACCTAGTCTCGGTCGGGTAATGACGAGGAAGGTCAGGGCCCTGCTGAGATAAGATAAAAAAATATAAGGTATGACAGAATAAGATAAGCAATACATTTGAAAGCTAACAATAAGAATTTAATACGAAAAAGTAAGAAACTCAATAACTGAAATAGAGGCTAAAATGGTCACATGGATAATAACAGGGGATCTCTCAGTATCCTGAGGATCTCTTAGTATCCTCAATATAGGTGCCACGGATCTATTGGTATCCTTAATATATGCTAGGGATCTCTTGGTATCTCGACGATTTCCTGGTATCCTCACTATACGTTCCAGGAATCTCTCAATATCCCGAGAATCTCTTGGTATCTTCAATATATGCTCCAGGGATATCTCGATATCCCGCACCTCAGCTCAATCATAAACACGTACAGGGAATCTCCGAGGATGCCATCCCGTAGTCCCAAAGTAAAACACACAACAATAGAAGAAAAGGAATACTCAATTAAGCTCAACTTCATACCAAAGTAAAATAGATAATTCTAACCTAGCATGCTTCACGTAATACAAATAAGGCAGTTTAAGCAAATAGAGCAATTTAGTCAATTAGACATGCTTCTCTAGGCTAGCTGCAGGCTTAAATTCCAAGTAGTGTAAGCAAGAAAGGAAAAACACAATTAAGGCTATTTTAATAAAAACAAGATTTTCAACAATTAGCACAATTACGCACTCGTCACCTCACGTACAAGCCATTTCAATTATCACAATACAAGTCCTAAGGGGAATGTCCCCCATGCAGGTTAGACAAGCCATTTACCTCAAACCGGCTCAGGAATCAACCCGAGATCGCATTCTTGCCACGAGTACTTGATTACAAATGGCCCAAATCTATTCAATTCAATTACATAATGTAAATAACACTTCAAGTAACTGATTCTACAAAGAAATTCTAAGCTAATACGCAAAAATGGATAAAATGACCAAAATGCTCCTCGAGCCCGCGTCTGGGTATCGGGTAAAATTTATTTTTTCAGAATACTCATACTCTCACGAGTTCATTCATACAAAAATTATCCTAATCTAAGTTCAAATTCTCAATCAAAAGTCGAATTCTATGTCTAAAATCTTTCTTCCAACTTTCCCCCAAATTTCCATCTCCAATCCAAAATTAAATGATGAACTAGCTATAGATTGATGGAATATAACTAGAAAGGGTTAAAGAATTGTTACCCAATAATTTCCTCTTCAATTTTCTCCCAAAATCTCCCTCTCCCAAGCTCCAATTTGATTTTTCTAAATTTTGAACCAAACCCACGAAATTTCATATTTTTTGCCCAGCTATTACCGCATCTGCATTCAAGGGACCGCATCTGCAGTTCCGCTTTTGCGGACTAATGGTCGCACCTGCAACCTTTCACTTAAAGACCAGTTTCTGCTTATGGGGTAGACCCTCCGCACCTGCGGTGTCACAGGTGCGATGATCTTCTTGCACCTCTGGCTCATGCTGGACCTCCCCAATTCCGCTTCTGTGACCACAGAGTTGCTTCTGCAGTGCCGCACTTGCGATCACACACTCACAGGTGCAGTTATGACAGAAACCAGCTGAAGATGTGATGATCCGGCCGGTCGTCTTATGAATTCATGCCCCGATCCCCTATTAACTCCTTTCCCCATGTTTATTTCTGCTATTTTGATTTTTTGGGATGTTCGATTTTGAGTTTCGGAGAGTTTTGGGACACTCAGTCCCTAAATGAGAGCTTAAGTGTTAGAAAGTTGACCGTATTCGGAACAATGTGAAGATGACCTCAGAATGGAGTTCTGATAGTTTCATTAGCTCCGTTGAGTGATTTCGGACTTAGGGGCGTGTTCGGATTGTGTTTTGGAGGTCTGTAGCTAATTTAGGCTTGAAATGCCAAAAGTCAAATTTTGGAGGTTTTCGATTCAATAGTGAGATTTTGATCCGAGGGTCGGAATGGAATTGTGAAAGTTGGAGTAGCTCCGTAATGTTGAATGTGATGTGTGTGCAAAATTTTAGGTCATTCAGATGGGGTTTGATAGACTTTTTGATCGGAAGCGTATTTTTAGAGTTTTGGAATTTTATGCTTGAATTCGTGATTGATCCGTCGTTTCGATGTTGTTTTACGTGTTTAACGGATTGGTATAAGTTTGGACAGTGGTATTAGACTTGTTGGTGCCTTTGGTTGAGGTCCTGGGGGCCTCGGGCTGATTTCGGATGGCTGACAGAAGGATTTTGGAGTTTGGAGTTTGGAGTTGCAGCTTCAGCTGCTGATATTTGTCATAACCGCACCTGTAGTTTGGATTCTGCAGGTGCGGAGCTGCAGAAGCGGCGGAGAAATTGTAGAATCGGAAAAGGGAGAAGCCATCAGGGACTGCAGAAGCGGGAGATTCACCGCAAAAGTGGCCTTGCATCTGCGAAGGGTTAGCCGTAGGTTTGGAAGCTGGGCTTTAAGTGACAAGTCGTAGATGCGACCATTGGCCTGCAAAAGCGGGACCATAGATGCGGAAATCGCTGGGCAGAAACATATAAATACTTGCTTTCGCGAAATTTAGCTATTTTTCACCATATTTCAAATGGGAAAAAGCTTGGGAAGCACTTTTGAAGAGGGATATTCAGAGGAGTTCATTGGGGCAAGATCTTTGGTCCCTAAACTCATTATTGGGATGATTTTTATCAATTTAAGCATGAAACATTAAGGAAAATCATTGGTAAATTGTGGGTTAGAGCTTGACTAATTAGAGGCCTTTGAGTGATGATTTGAGGGACCAATTGAGGTCCGAATTTGATAATTTTGGTATGACTGAACTCGTGAGGATTCTGAAAATATAAATTTTACCTTATTTCGAGGCGTGGGCTCGAGGGGCATTCTGGTTATTTTACCTAATTTCGCATATTAGCTTAGAATTTGATTGTAGAATCAGTTACTAGAAGTGTTATTTATATTATGTAATTGAATTGAATAGATTTGGGTTATTTAAAGTCGAGTACTCATGGCAAAGCCATGGCTTCAGGTTGATTTTGAGCTGGTTCGAGGTAAGTGGTTTGCCTAACCTTATATGGGGGACATTTCCCTTAGGATTTGGTATTATTGTTAATTGAAATGCTTTGTACGCGAGGTGACGAGCGCGTACTTGTGCTAATTGTTGGAAATCCGATTTTCATTAAGTAATTACTAGTATGTTTCATTTCATGTTTTTATTACTTGCACTACTAAGCCTGTCGTTAACTTAAGAAAGCATGTCTAAGTGATTTAATTACTTTATCTGCTCATCTTCCTCTCAATATCTTTAACAAGGTTATTTTTCCACTGCCAGAAAGCCCCATAAGGCAAGAATTCCTGCTTCATCTGAATTCTGTGCAGCATGCTAGGCTAGAATCTCTTGTTGCCTTAATATGGAATTTGACATTTCTGAATATTTTCCTGTTACTGCTGTGTAATTTATATTGGGAATACGGATGTAGGATTCGGTAGCTTCTCCTTGCCTGTGTACATTTTGGGACTACGATGTGGGATTCCGGTAGAGCCCCCTGCACAGTTATATGGAAGTACGGGATTGCACCCAGTAGATTCCCCCAGTACTGGGTATTTATATTTGGGACTATGAAACGGAATTTCGGTAGATCCCCGCGCACTATGAGTTGCACTACGGGATGGTATTCCGGGAGATCTATTGGATATGTATATTTGGGACTATAGGACGGTATCCTAGGAAATCCCCGATTGTTATTTTGGTGTTAAGTCGTATCTCTTTCTGTGTTTACTTTGTCTCAGTAATGGTTGTTGTTGTCCTTTACATCTGGTGTTACTTTTACTGTTGTACGTATTTATACTGTTTTGTTCTATATTGTCGAACTATATATTTTATTTACCCTCAGTAGGGCCCTGACCTTCCTCGTCACTACCCGATCGAGTTTAGACTTGGCACTTACTAAGTACCGTTGTGGTGTACTCATGCCCTTTCTGCGCATTTTTTTCATGTGCAGATTTAGGTACCTCTAGTCAGACTTACCATCCTTGAGGCAAGGTGATCCTTCGGAGATTTTGAGGTAAATCTACCGCGTCCGCTGACCAATGAGTCTCTCTCTATTCTCTCTTGTAGTTACAGCCCTTTTGTGTTTACTTTGTTTTAGATTATTCTGGAGTTAGATCACTATGTAGTATCCTTAGCTTGTGATTCAGGGGTTTTCGGGTTTTGGGATTATGTGTTAGTTTTTGAGAGTTAACGTTGTGTATGCCGAGCGACACTTTAAACGTTGTCTTATTACTCTACCTCTATTTTAACTTATTTTCTTCCTCAAATTTGGTCTACTTTTTTGCATTTTAGGCTTATGTAGTCGTAGAGACTAGTTGCCATCATTATGGTTCATGAAGGGCAAACTGGGGTCATGACAAGCTGTAACTCCAAACTTCCACAATCCTTCCGTCAACCATCCGAAATCATCCTTAGGCCCCCAGGACCTCAACCAAAAGCACAAATAAGTCTAATACCACTTTCCAAACTTATACCAAATCCTTAAAATACCTAAAACAACATCGAAATGAAATCAACCACGGATTCACGCCTAAGAACTCTAAAACTCTAGAAATACGCTTTCGGTCAAAAAATCTACCAAACCTCGTATGATTAACCTGAAATTTTGCACACACATCACATTAATTACTACAGAGCTACTCCAACTCCCGCAATTCCATTTCGACCCTTTGATCAAAATCTCACTATTGAACCGGAAGAACTTCAAAATTCGACTTTCGACATTCCAAGCCTAAATTAGCTACGGTCCTCCAAAACACAATTCGGACACACCCCCAAGCCCGAAATCACCCAACAGAGCTAACAGAACCATCGAATTTTCATTCCGAGGCTATTTTTATACTGTTCCGACTACGGTCAAATTTTCAATACATAAGCTCTCATTGGGGACTAAGTGTCCCAAAACTCTCCGTAATTCAAGACCGAACATTCCGGCAAATCAAAATAGTAGAAATAAATATAGGAAAAGCAGTTAATAGGAGATCGGGGTATAAATTCTTAAGACGACCGGCAGGGTCGTCATAGAAACTTACTCAATTCGGTTACAAAATTGATTAAAACAATGCTATATGGGCCATAAACTCTTTCTTCCTCTTAGTCACAAATAGAGGAATAATAAAGGGTCATTTGGTGGCACTAAGGAGCGAAGACTACCACCAAAACAATTATCTGATGATGATATACTTGATCAAGTAGTTGATTTAGATGGGTTACTACTAACTAAGAATCCAAAGAAGAAGATTTAAATATCACATGAGAGTAGGAGTGGTAATTGGAATAAGAAGAGTATTTTATTTGATCTCCCATATTGAAAAACTCTTTTATTGTGGCATAACTTAGATGTAATGCACATTGAGAAAAATATATGTGATAATATTTTGGGGACAATCTTAAATATCAAAGGAAAAACCAAAGACATCATAAATACTCGGTTGGATTTTCAAGCAATGAACATTAGGAAAGAATTACATCCGATAAAAATTGGGGATAAATATGACATACCAACAACATGTTACACATTATCTGCTGAAGAGAAGAATAAGTTTTTTAGTTTCTTGAAGAACTTAAAGTTCCCAGATAGATTTTCATCAAATATTTCCCAGTGTGTCAACCTTAAAGATCGCAAAATTTCAGGTTTAAAAAGTCATGATTGCCATGTTTTTCTATAATATTTACTCCCACTTACTCTACGGGGTATGATATGCAAATCTGTGTGTGAACCGCTTATTGTGTTATCTTTATTTTCCAGATGCCCAAATACCAATAACTAGGTGCAAGCTAGAAAAAGTCTTCCCCCTATATTTTTTGATGTTATGGAGCATTTGTCAATTCATTTAGCTAATGAAGCTAAGATAGCTGGACCTTGTCAATATCGATGGATGAATCCAATGGAGCGATATATATATATATATTATGAAACCATTTATTCGTAATAGGGCTTGCGCAGAAGGTTCTATTGCAGAGGGATATTTAGCAACTGAATGTATGAGCTTATGTTCAAGGTATATATACACAATGGAAATAAAGTTTAATCGTCTTAAACGAAATTATGATGTTGGTATTATAGAATCAGATGGAGGTGTAATAATTTTTTGTCAATCTGGAAGAGCTTTAAGAGGTGGCAAACCACACAAACTTGATTCAAACGAACTGGAGCAAGCACTCTTTTATATTTTGAAGAATTGTGATGAACTTCAACCATTTCTCGAGTAAATAATGACTTGTTATAATAATTTACTTTTATATACTTCTCTATTTTTTTTTTATTTAAATGACATGTTGTTATGCTTTAATTATTTTTAGAGAGTTTTCACTAATTCCAGTTGATACCTCTCAAGAAAATTTTGGTAGGCAATTTATTAGTTGGTTAAAAGAAAATGACAGTACTAGTTAACATTAATATTTTTCAAACCATTTATATAAATATTATTTGCTAAATTATGTACTTGATCTTGATAGGTTGCAGGATTACACAAATGCGATGATAGTAAGAAAATGGTAAATTTGCTCTCATTGTCATGTGGTCCCGCGATATATGTGACAAGTCATCGTGGCTACTTTGTTAATGGATATAGGTTTCACGTGCAAGATTATGATAAAGGTTTGAGAACTTACAATTGTGGGGTGGTTGTAGTTGGAGAGATAGATGAAGAGAATAAGAACATTGATTACTATGGAGAATTAACAGATATTCTAGAATTATAATTTATTGGTGGAGAAAGAATAGTTTTATTTTGATATACGTGGTTTGATGTGTATGGCCAAGAAAAGGGAGTTAAAATAGATGAATATGGCTTTGTAAGTGTTAGCTGCCAACGATTTCTGAAAACAACCGAGCCTTTTGTATTAGCCAACCAAGCATCACAAGTTTTTTACATTGATCTTTCCAATAAAGGTTTGCATGTTGTACAAAAGGTTCAACCTCGTGATACATTTGAGGTTCTACAAGAAAATATTAATGATTTAGACGAGTTAGATAATTCTTCACAAAGGAAAAGGAAAAGAACTCATAAAGGTTTGGATATTTATCAACTCCTTTATTTTTAGTAGGCGACTCACTTGTGATAAGGGAAATTTTGTACTAGATTCCATTTGATTTACAAATTCACAAAAGGTTTCTAAAATTATACCAATAGATTTTCTCTTATCTTATTATATGCTCTTATATGATGGATCTGACTTGCTAAATATTTGTTTATCTTCAGGTTTCTATGCGTCATGTTTCTGTAAATTTTCTTTATTATTGTTGTCTATGGTCATCTCAGTTCCTAGCTTCTTTCAAAGACCTTCATATGTTCATATATGATAAAAATGACATGATAGACATCTATTGCTTAATATTTTTGTGTTAGGTTGACATGAATCCATTAAAATATTAGAAGTCTAAAATGGAATCAAGTTCGAAGACTGTTAAGCACGTATACATTCCACCTGGTACCTTAGCAAGGGGACGAGGGAAAAGCTTTAGAGCATTGGGTTCTGTAAGAGTAAATACTGAACAACGAGGTTTGATTGGAAAAGGTAAAGCTTTTAATGTATTAGATTCCGATCTGAATAAGCTAACTCATAATGATAGTATTGCGCCTCCTGATTTCGATCAAATATTGAAAGGTGATACTCCCTTTCTTCATAAAGAAGCAGAGATGCATGACTCATAGAAGTGAAATAAGTATTTTATTATCTTAAGCTATAAGTTTTTCTTTTTTGTTATTGTACCATAACTATTTTTATATTTGACTTAATTTGGAATTTGCAGGTCTATGTGAATCTGAAAAGGTAAAAAAAGTGAGAGGAATGAATAGGTGTAAAAATATTGTAGGACTGAAAGTTGGAGAAAATTTTGCGCCTCCTGGTTTTGATCAAATGTTGGAAGGTGATATTCCCTTTCCTCATGAAGAAGAAGAGATGCAGGGCACTCAAAGAAGTGAAATAAGTATTTTATTATCTCAAGTTATAATTTTTTTATTGTTATTGTACCAGAGCTATTTTTATATTTGACTTAAATTGGAATTTGCAGGGCTATATGCATCCGAAAAGGTAAAAAAAGTGATAGGAATGAATAGGTGCAAAAATGTTGCTGGACTGAAAGTTGGAGAAAATGTTGCGCCTCCTGATTTTGATCAAATATTGGAAGGTGATACTCCCTTTCCTCATGAAGAATAAGAGATGCAGGGCACTCAGAGAAGTGAAATAAGTATTTTATTATCTCAAGTTATAAGATTTTTTTGTTGTTA
Organism: Nicotiana glauca; assembly: GCA_026770625.1. Lineage (NCBI taxonomy): Eukaryota > Viridiplantae > Streptophyta > Magnoliopsida > Solanales > Solanaceae > Nicotiana > Nicotiana glauca. Next base: position 409,516 of record MU759601.1, on the reverse strand, counting down.
TTGTACCAAAACTATTTTTATATTTGACTTGAATTGGAATTTGCAAGGCTACGTGAATCTGAAAAGGTAAAAAAAAGTGAGAGGAATGAATAGGTGCAAAAATGTTGTTGGACTGAAGGTTGGAGAAAATGTTGCGCCTCCTGGTTTTGATCAAATATTGGAAGGTGATGCTCCCCTTTCTCATGAAGAAGAAGAGATGCAGGGTACTCAAAGAAGTGAAATAAGTATTTTATTATCTCAACATATAATATTTTTTTGGTTGCTATTGTGCAAGAACTATTTTTATATTGACTTTAATTGGAATTTGTAGAGCCACGTGAATCTGAAAAGGTAAAAAATATGAGAGGAATGAATAGATGTAAATTGCAGGACTGAAAGTTGGAGAAAAGTTGTGTGTCACTTTCTACCACAATAGGGTTGTTGGGAAGTATCATGCCTTATTTATGAGACACTTAGGTATATTGGTTTGTGATCGTAATATGTGCCCATTGCACGTACACTTATGGGCAAATACCGAAGAATATAAGTTACAATACATGTGAGAAGCTGTTGCGGTAATGCTTAAAAGCATTAATTTCTTGATTTGTCTTCACCCTTTCTTCTTTCACAAATAAAATAAAATACATGTGAGCTTACATCATTGCATTCAATGGTTGGTTAATTGCATACCATATTCGATATGAACTTGGTATTATTGTAGGTTTTATTATTTCATCAAAGAACTATGAAAGTGAACTGTGGATCTTGTATACTAGTATGTAGTCCTTGAATGTTAAGTACAACACAAAAATCGCTAACTTTTTGGATTTCTGTATTAGTATGTAGTTTATGAGAACTTGTTGGAACTCTTCTTCTTTTTGAAAAGAATTACTGTTTACAATTGGTACATTAACTATTTAAGAGATAATTCCAAAGATAATAATTTATTAAAACTAAAACAGAATTAGTGACATGAATTGGGAGAAATGGCGTAACAAATGAATCAATTTAGCTTTTGAGAGATTCTAGTAATTTTGGATGTTTCTTATTTCTATAAAGTATTCCTATACTAGGTTTCTATTTCTGAATTTTTCAATGAGATAAAAGGAGTTAAGAACTAGGATTCTGCAAGCAAACATGAAAAATCTTAGTCTTTCTGTAGCAAAGCATTTTGACCGTGTAAAGTTTGTGATGCCTACTACAGTTCTTATTACTGGTGTAGCTATCCTGATAAGTAACTAATAGATTCAGAAGGGTTAAAAATAGAAAAGTTCCTAATCCCCAAATTTTAAGTCTTCATACTTTTACTTTGTGTAGAGTGTGTTAGATCCTTGAGATAGTGGCCAAGGTTAGGTCATATGTTGTCATGTTGGATCTAGAATATGATAAGCTCATTACTGAGATGTTTCAGCACTTCCTTAAAGTTATAAGGTATTGCCATATATCTTAACCGTTCAGCAGCAATTTTGTTTCTGTAATGTTTAGTTATTGATACATGGTATGATGTGTTGCTGCTGCTTCTTTATTGTTCACTCTTCTTCTTTTTCTTTCCTACTCCAAATTGGAAAAATGCACAAGTACCCCGTGACCTATACTCGAATTTTCAACTACACACTTTTTCTTCACGAGAATCCTATTACCCCCCTAAACTTATTTTAAATGGAATTATTTGCACCCTTAACGCTGACGTGACAGAGTGTGTGTATTTCACTCTCTCAAAGAAGAGTAAGAAGAAGGAAAAAACGATTTTCAGATTATTTTTTATTCTTTTTTACCATTTTTCTTACTTCTTTTTCTTCTTCCTTCTTTTTCTTTGTCTTTTTTCTTTTACTTTTTTTTTTCGTTTCTTCTCTAATTCCGGCGGATATTCATTCATCGGTGACTTTGTCTAACCATTTTTCTTCCATTTTTTCTTTTCACACACAAATTAAACTCTCAAAAAGATATATTCATAAGCAAAGCAAAATACAATCAAAAATATTAGTATGATAATTTGTAATTGGCTACTAAGAGGCCTAGTTCAAACAGAACCCTTCCTAGAAGGTGACTGCGTAGATTAGGTGCTCTTCAAAAGAATTATATTTGTATTTGAGATTTGAAAGTTCTATTAATAAAATAAAAGGCTCTAAGCGTTGAATTTTTTTTATGAATTGTCTTAGTTACTTAATAGTTAATACTTTGAAATTATATTAAATAAATTTTAACACTATTATAAATTTATAATTACTAGAATATTTCATTAAAAATCTTTTGTTTTAATATTTTATAATTCTTTACTTAGTTTTCTAATTTTTATTTTAACGTAGTAACATTAAGTTTATTAAATAAGTCAAAAATCTAGCCACCGCAAACTTTAAAAATATAGTAATTTTCAAAAAACTAGATATTTTTTAATAAAAAATACAATTAAGGCCCATGAACCCGTCGCGCCCCGTCCCGTCCCATTTGTTAGCGGGACGGGATGGGATGACCGTTTCATCCCGTTTGTCCCATCACGTTTCGTCCCGTCCCGCCACCGTCCTGCTTAAATGTCGTCCCGTTCCTTCCCATCCCATCCCATCCCATCCCGTCCCGTTGGACAGCCATAGTATCAATCAAAATTAGACTATATTACCACTGCCCCTTTTCCCTCCTCTTGTGGATAGGAAAAGAAAAACAACGGAAAAAAGGCCAGATTTGCTCCTAAACTATTCGTTTTGGTACAATAATGCCCTTCATCCACCTATTGGGCCAAATATGTCCTTCCGTTATTGTTTTTGACTCACAAATGCCCTTTGAGTTAACGGAGGGACACATGTCATCGTCATATTGGTCCATTCTAAATATTTCTTAATTAATTAAAAAGACCCATTATTCATACCCGAAAAATAATTTTCTAAAGCAATTTTTCTAAAACTTTTATTACTAAAAACTGAAGAAAAAAAATGAATTTTTATTTCCCAGTTTTTTCCAGTTTTTACAAAAGATCCATTTTTTTCCAGTTTTTTTTTCAAGTTTTTTCCAGTTTAGAAAAATCTGGAAAAAAAATGTAATTTAGTTTTTGATAAAAATATAATTTATCAATTATAAAAAATAATTTAGCTCCTCCACCTTTAATAATTGATAAATTATATTTTTATCAAAAACTAAATTACATTTTCTTTTCCAGATTATACAAAAATCATTGTTTTAGAAATTATTTTTCAGTTTTTTAAAGAAATATTTTTCTAAAAACTGGACTTTTTTTTTTTTTTTTTTTTCATTTTTTAGCAAAAAAATTTAGTTTTTTTCCTTTAGTTTTTACAAAAATATTGCTTTAGAAATTGTTTTTTAGATTTTATTTTTGTTTCTACAAAAACATTGTTTTAGAAAAAAAAATCTATTTTTTTTGTAAAAACTGGAAAAAAAATTCCTTTTTTTCTTTAGTTTTTAGATTTTTTTTTTTTAGAAAAATTGCTTTAGAAAATTATTTTTTGGGTATGAATAATGAGTCTTTTTAATTAATTAAGAAATATTTAGAATGGGCCAACAGGACGATGACACGTGTCCCTCCGTTAACTCGAAGGGCTTTTGTGAGCCAAAAACATTAACGAAAGGGTATATTTGGCTCGATAGGTGGATGAAGGGCATTATTGTACCAAAATGAATAGTTCAGAGGAAAATCTGGCCCTTTTCCGGAAAAACAAAAGATTATTTTCTTGGCCAATTAAGAAAACCTAAGCAATAACCAAGGGTATTAAAGTAAAATAGAATAATCCACTTCCGCATAGAATGCTGAAAAACCCTAACTATATATTCTAATGATTCCCCCTTTCTTCAAAAACCCTAAGACCAGCAGCTAAGAACCGCCATTGAAGGTTTTCATCGCTTCGGGATCTCCTAAGTAATCTCTCTCTTATTTCTTTTGTCTGTCATTTGCTTGTTTTGTTTTCCAATTATTTGTATCTGAAAATGTTGTTTGTTTTGTGTTAATTTTGAACAGAGAAAAGAAAATGAAGGTAATCGCAGCTTACTTGTTGGCCGTATTGGGTGGCAACTCCTGCCCTAAGGCTAAAGATCTGAAGAACATCCTTGGATCTGGTACGCTCTATAACTCCTTAAGAATGCCCTAATGTCATTGATTTTCTTTCATACCGATCCTGAATATGTTGCAATTTTTATATTACTTTATAGCATTTGATTCGTATAGTTACTTATAAATATAAATTTATGCATTTTGGTTTATGTATTTACTGTATTTACATGAATTAATACATCTACAGGTTGGTATACTGAAGTACTACATTTTTTTCCGCATTTCGTCAATTTAGCTTAAATGCTGAAACTATCTCTAGCTATTCTGAGAAGTTCTAAGTTATGACTCCCTCGATGAGTTTGATTGGACATTGAGCTTGATATGTTAATTTGACACGTGCATTTTAGTAGGAGTAGTGGAAGAAAATATTAGAGTAATGGTGAAAAATAGTTTGATTGTGGAAATTTTCCAAAACTTGAATAATGGGATGATTTGTAATGTTGAAAGATTTGAAAGTTATGTACTAGGATATTTTTATTAGTGAATTAGTGTTAAATATTTTGGGATTGGTAACATGCTAGGATGTAAAGAGTCACATAATTTGGGAGGAGGTAGTATCTTTCCTCTTTGAAGAAGTGGTTGGGGAGTTTTATGATGTTATGCACTTTCTTTGCCTGCTGTTCAGGTTTAATGAAAAAATTCAAGTGGTTATTAGAATTGTGAATAACTGGGATGAAATCTCGGTTTCATTACCTTTTGTTGTTTTCTTTTTGTTTCCATGGTATTCAAAAGAAATGGAGCGAGGACGATGCCTATTTACTGCTATTAACCTGTAACAATGAGAATTAATTTTTATCCTCTTGCCTTACCTTCCTGAGCTGTCCAGAGGTAGGAGTACTCTAATCCTTACTTTTCTTGCATAAGGAAGAATGCATTAATTGATTTTACTTTCAAGTTTTCATTGTATTGTCTTAAACTAATGCTATCTAATTCAGTTGATGCTGCTGAATGTAGTTCTAGATTGTATTCTCTATGAAGTGTCTTCTTTTGATGATTTGTAATGCAGTTGATGGTACTGAACAAGTGAATTCCAGATTGCATTGATTTTTGAAATGTCTTGAGCGGTTAATACTGATAACTTGTAATTTTGTTGATGAAACATGGTATATGATGTTGGCTTCTTATGCTTAACTGTGATATACTTTCATATGCTTCTGTTGGTGTGTGGTGGTTGTTTAATTCGAATTCATATTTGGAGTACATGTATGCTGCAGTTGGGGCTGAGGCTGATGATGATAGGATTGAACTGCTGCTCTCTCAAGTTGAGGGCAAGGATATCACTGAGCTGATTGCCGCCGGCAGAGAAAAGTTGGCTTCAGTACCTGCCGGTGGTGGTGCTGTTGCAGTTGCTGCACCTACAGGTGGCGCTGCTGCTGCACCTACTGCTGAGGAGAAGAAGGAAGAAAAGAAAGTGGAAGAGAAAGAGGAGTCAGACGATGTATGAATACTCTCCTGATTTTAAGAATTTGTTGTTTTTCTGTTGGTCAGTGTTTCCTTTTACCTTCAATTCCTCTCATCTGTTTTTGTGTTTTCCTGGAATTTCTTTTACAGGACATGGGCTTCAGTCTCTTCGATTAGAAGAATTCAAAGAATTCAGTGAACGAATTATCTCATTTTCCAGCTGTACCCCTAGAGCGTATTTTAGGAAGTTTCTTGTCTACTTACAGATTTTGTTAGAACCTAAGTTTTCTTGGAAAACAAACAGTGAGAAATTATAGTGTTTATTTCAAACATTCAGCTCTTTGTTCAATATAGCTATTTTGATCTTATGTCATCGAAAGATACCATGGCGTTCTCATTATACTCTTATGTTGTGAGTTGAATTTTTGGTGTTAGTGCCCGAACTTTTAATAGAAGCCTGGAATTCTGAATCGCTATGTGGAGAGTATGGAGTTCAGAATTGGTGTGTTGTAGTACTTGTCGGAAATCATAATTTTGTTGTAGTAGATAGTAGACCCCAACTAGCTTATGCTAGTTTTGGAGCAGTTCCTAAGTACTGGGGACTGAATTTTCTCACAATCACTGCAAAAGGTGGTAGAGGTCATTCTGGTCTCCAGCTGGTACTAGTTTTAGCTCTCAACACTCATCACTGTGATCTGAATTATTGCGAGTACTTGTGTGCGCAGGGGAAAATTATTTCTCGCGTGCGTAGAACCAAATATCATAACCTATTAGCGCAGTTTATAGAACTTTGTATCAGACTTCCACATTGTTAAATCCAACCTTGTAGTTAAAGTTAAAAAAAAAGGTAACCAATAATTGTACCTCTCGAAAAATAGCATAAGGATGAAAGAGAACATAGTAAAAAGTTGAACAGTTAAATGATATTTACCTTCTGAAAATGGCGAAAGATGAAACAGATGATAGAAAAAAGTTGAACATATTAACGTTTTGGACTGAGTAATACTGTCTTTTGTTAGACAGTCTGAAATTTTCAAGTGACTAAAAACAGGAAAAACAAATGAACAGAAATGGCAGAATTATGTTCCGAGCCCACAAATTTCTTGTGTGTCCTTAAAGAATCTTATCCCCTCACTATTGCCCAAGGTTAACGGATAAATTCTTCCTAGGATAGAACGGAACTTCCAACTTAGCGGTAGCGGCACTTCAAACAACTAAGTTATTAGCGAACTCAAAATAATGGTGGAAATCACACGACTCTGACTTACTTTGTTTTAAAAGTAATGATGCAGAAAGAAGAAGTGGCTGCTTATTTATAGCCAACGAATTCTGGATTGAAAGGGTGTGAAAGTGGTTGTTCACACTGCAGGTGGCTATACGTGAAATACAGCCTCTTTTTGGTGGCTATTCGTGAAACGCGGTGGCTGTTTAATTAACGCGGGAAAATTAAAGACGGAAATTAATTAATTTAACGTTACAAATAATGGTCATTCAAAATATTAATATAAAACATTAACATTTAATTAATTTCATTGGTCCAAAAAATTAATTCAATCAATCATATCCACCAAATCCGAGCCGAGCGACGATGACGGCGCGAGGCCCCTTCCTCTTAGCTCCTTTTAAGAACTTAAGGAAATGCTTCTATATTTAAACCCAACAAAATACTTGTCTTTAACCAATAAGGGACAAAGTGCAAAAGCCAAAGTTGTCTTTTCACCATCTTTCCTCATTTCTCATTCACACTATCACTTCAACCCCAATAGTCTCTCTCAAAAACCACACTACGAAAAAATGGAACTGTTGAAACGGTAATATACTAATATTCGTAAGTTAGCCATTGTGATTTTTCTTTTTTTGAAAAAGGAAGCCGGATGGATATCTTGAATTTATGATTTGGTTTTGTCGCTTTCTAGATGTTTTGATTTGATATAAAAGCAATATTTCTGTGTTTCTTTAACCGAAAAAAGGAAGGAAAAAAAAAACAAGTCTCAAATTTCCCTTGAAGCTTTCTATGAAATCCCACTGCTAGTTTCTTATGTCCTGAAGGATAAGTAGTTTATTGGGTCTCCACTGTATTTTAACTCCAATACATATTACTTGTGGAATCTCTGTTTTTTCTTTTTGCGATGGCACTTGTTAGAATCTATTTTTATTGGTCTGACGTCTTAAAAAGAGTAGTATACCAATTACGTGAGTATTTCAGTGCGAGCATTTAGATAAAGCTTCACTATTAGGAAGTTTGGATCTTTACATTCGAGGCTTAGATACAGAAGTTGATATAATTGATTTCTTTAATAACTTCTGATAAACGTTTAATATACTTTAAATATTTTGGAACATACATTGAGTCAGGTGGGGTGGGGAAAGAAAGAGACTGAAGCCCACCAAGACAAGGCAGATGTATAGTAAAAGTCCTCCAAAAACCTCCCCCAAGTAAAGAAAATCAATCAACTACGCCTCAATACCAAATCCCCAAGAAAAGGAAGTTGCAAATATTAATGTAGAGGCTAGAAATTAAACAAGAATCTCCTGATAGCTTCCCTGTTATGAACCAGATATGTATGTGTAACGCGTCTGGACTCCAATAAGAATTTCAATTAATTTCTCTGCATTTCAAGATAAGCCCATTGTCAAAATATAGTGAAAATAGAAGGCAAAAACTGAACACGAATATTTTCAAACATACCTGCAACAAATCCAAGAATGGGAACAGGTTGCACTAGCCTTTGAGTGCTTTCAAGTCTTTTCCTGCAATAACTGATGGCGTTAGCATCATTCTACTTTATTCCAAATTCTATCTGAAGGGATTAGTTAGTAATATCATAACTATATGAAGCATACGTAATAACAAAGAACACAGTTACCTGGTATACTTGGTAAAAAGTGGATCTCGCATTAGGTACAATGCCCATAACATTCTTCGCCTTCTTAACTGCATAGAATGTTTAACAAAATCATTTTATTTCAGCAAGTAGAAAAGAATTTAACAGGATTCATTACAATAGTTGGTAAATTACTGGATTCCACGCATAAAAAGTGTGCGCTTGGGGTGGAGTGTATTAAAGAAGCCAGAGAAGGAGACATACAAGACACTGATATAATTAAGATAGAAATAAGGCACAGTCCAGTTCAAGAAGGAACTACATTCAAGGCACACAACCAGAGTATAGAATAAGATCCAACCGTGGAAAAAAATGAGAATACGTTAAAGAACAAATGCTGTTCATTCAAGGAGGCATCAACTGCCATGTTGGGCTTATACGTGAGAAGGGTATGGCTGGAGACAAAATCTACGGTCAGTACAAGTGAACTTAAATTCCATAAGAGGAGGAAGAAGATCGTTGATTTGAAGTATCCTAACCTCGTCTTTCTCAGATCCAGAAAATGGAAGCTGCTGGTTTTTCTTGCTATGTTGAGACATCAATGTAACTGAGAGAATGCTATTTCCAATTAGGTCCACAGCCAGTGATGTGCACCAGGGAAACCACGACCGCGTCCCATATTTCCTCATCAATAGTACATAAATAAAAGGCCTTATGATGAACAAAATCTCCCCCGTCACAAAGAAGCCTCCAGGAATACCTTTCTCAGATAAGAAAGTCCGTAGACTAGGCTTCTCAACTAATTTACCTACAAAAATATTTGAAAAAATATTACTAACATACAAGTGAGAAATACAATCAGATCACCTGAATTTAGCCCAGAGCTAACGACAATTACTTTGAGGTTCCATTATTGCCTGAGGGTGCTGCATTATAGCATTCTTGCCAAAACTGCTCAAAGCAGATATTGCCCTGCCTTGAAGATTCCCAGGGTTCTGACCATTTGAGATACCATACTCTCCATTCCCCCTAGGCTTATCAAGCCTCCTCTTCGTTTTTTGAGGACTTAAAGAATCAGAATCATTTTCTGCAATTTCAGTCTCCCCTCCTTGCAAAAGCATTTTGTACCCAGACTTCCAGAAGATAACCAGCCTAATACAAGCCCTGAAAACGTCAAATAATAGTGCAAATATTTAGTCATAAAATACCAACTAAATTTTTTGGAGAGTATGAATAATTTAGCTGGGACACTAACTTGACAGCCTCAGTGATGGCAATCAGATTCCATTTGTTTTTTTCACCATAAAGTTGCTCAGCCACAACCTCAATAGTTGTCTCCAAGTCTTTCAGCAAAGTAAGGCACAATGATAAAGGAATAAAAGAAGACTCTGCACATCTCGTATGCACATTGGTTGGACTTGTCTCTATTATGTATTCATTCATAGTAGTAATCATTCCTACGATGGATGATACTGCATAGAACACACAGTTCAGGATAACAAACATAGGTAACAAAGTAAAACTGCTAAATGAAAGTCTTTTTTTCCTTTCAAATAAATCCTTATTCATTTTTCTCATTAGGTATAGCCCAAAGGATAATGAGATATTAAGCAAGGAAAACTTTTGTAATAAAGCCATTACGTCAATTTTAAAGTAGCAACCCTTGACATAATGAAACCAAGATGGAAAAGGGTGATCCTAAATTCAACATAGAAGAAATGAGTTTAGAAAGATATTCTGACTGTTCTAAAAGCAGCAAAAAGATTACTGTTACCAAAATTTCACAAAACCTGCTTCCGGCCCGATTTCTGATTCAGCAAACTCATCTGGGAGGAACCACGTCAAATTCTGAACATTCACAACAAGATGAGGAAACAGTTATTAATATATACTCATCCTGTTGATAACCATATTTTATCTCGGTCAAGTATGAGGGAAGTCATGCATGCAACAGCCAGTAAGTCCAGTATTTGAAGGAATAAGTAATATAAATAATTTTTAACAATGAAAGGATATGAACACAACTGGAAATACATCGACAATATAAGGGAGAACAACAAAACTATAATATCTCTTGTAAATTTGGCAATGTAATATCTGAAGCAGTGTCACCTTCCATCCAGGTTTGAATGCAAAAGTAGTGGCATGAGGACAATATCGTTGGCAAATGTCTGCCTTGAGCAAACAAGGAACTCCATAGAGTAACAAGGAAAAAAAAAAAAAAGATGAAGCGGGCATTGCAAGCACACTGGGAAGACTGTTCTGTGCTTGAACGGCCATTCCTCTCTCTCCGTTTTTCACTAAATTGTGATTCATACTCATAAGAGCTACAACACGAATGAATTGTGATTAAAATTCAAGTACCCCCTTATCCTGGTGCAGGGCGCCAAGAGTTAAAATTTGTGGTGGTTCATGAAAAATTAAAAATTTTGTGGTGATTGACACACTATGTACTAGTTCCTCAGATGAGATTTTTCAACAATGCGACCTCCAATTTTTGATGATTACGATTACAGCTTCAAGAATAAATGATACTACAAGATATGTTTTAGTGTATTTACAGCCAGCCATAAACATTAAATGTCATTCACGAGAATTTGATAACCAACATAATGAAACGAAACACTCTAAGTAACCATTTCAAACTAACTCTATCTTGACTGCCTGGTATTTCAACAGAAACCCAAACTGCTGAGAAATGTGTTATCCTACATACAGTACCATTAACTTATCTAAAAAAAAATAAAGGACATGATCAAAAGAAACATTTTAGCTTAGAACACAAAATTGAATTCGTCATCTACACTCATCCACCATATCAAAATTAAGTCCAATTATCACACTCTTGTTGCCAGTCAAAATACATTTTTTACACCATAAGCAAGTAGAAGGCATTTTAACAAAATCCAAAGCACCATAAATCTTTATAAAATAAGCCAAATATATACAGAAAAAAAAACATTGATAACTAAAAGGGACTTACATTGACAAGAGAATCGAATTGACGAACAAAATCTTTATTCCTCCTAATCCATCTCTTATAAGCCTCCATAACACCAGAATTCTCAAAAAAACCAACAATGACTGAAGGCTGCGCTGAATCCAAAGTCAACGGTCCCTTCAGATAGATTTTCAGATCAAACCCAGATGACATTAAATGCACTTTCACTCATCAGAAATGGCAGTGTGTTTAGGTTGGTGCTGGATCAGAGTTAATATGATTTGAAGAAGAAGAAAACAAATTACTTAAATGATTAACATAAGCATATGGAAAAGATCACTAATTGAAATTTTTTAATAATAAAATGGGAGAGCAAGACAATAACTGGGGATCGCTTCCGTTTGCAAAAATCTAACTTATTTTGAGAAGCTTTTTTTTTTTTCAAAAGTGTTTTCTCAAGAGTATTTCCGAGAGAAACTTTGTCTTAGACTAATTAGTTTGAAAAAGATTTCTAAGCAGCAATTAGTGTTTGGCCAAATTGTTAAAAACTGCTTTTAAGTATATTTTTTTTTCAAAAGTGCTTCTCATGGATAAAATCTACTTTTTTTTCTGATTCTCCTCAAAAGCACTTTTTTCCCTTCCGGGCGCTTGGCCAAACACCTCAATTTTTAGCCAAAAGTGCTTTTGGCAAAAAAAAAAAAATAAGCACTTTTGAGCCAAAAATAAGTTTGGCCAAACAGGCTATTAGTACTTTTGATGAGAATCAATTTGTGTTTGACTAATTAGTTTAAAAAGCACTTCTGAACAGCAATTAGTGTTTGGCCAAGCTGTTAAAAACTGCTTCTAAGTGTATTTTTCTCAAAAGTGCTTCTCAAAAAAATACTTTTGGAGAGAAGCTACTTTTTTCCGCTTCTCCAAAATTGCTTCTGCTTCTCCTCAAAAGCACTTTTTTCCTTCCAGAAGCTTGGCCAAACACCTTAATTTTTGATCAAAAGTGCTTTTGGCCAAAAAAAAAAATAATTTTAGCCAAAAAGAAGCTTGACCAAACAGGCTATATATCACTGTTTCACTAGTATGACGGGTCACTGCACTATAATTGTTTTTTATGGAAAGTAATTATTTTATTCTTTCCATATTATAATATGCTATATCTGACTAGATATGATTTTAAGGAAAAATAATTTTTAATACAAATAATAACTTATGAAATATTTTTAAAAACTAAAGAACTATCTATATCTATATTTATATCTATACACGAAGCCTTTAGCGAATATCGTTAACTTTTTTATCTTTTTAAATAATTTAATTTAAGAGGAGATAAAGAGACATACAAGTATGATTTTATCATTTACTTATTTATATCAAGCCTATACTAATTAATCCAAAATTAAAGAAGACAATTGAATAACTTGGATAAGTGGGGGCAAAGTGAAAAATCATAATAAAGCATATGAGGATTTATGTAGGACATGATTTTTTCTTTTAAGCTAGCTAAATAGGATTAATATTCATCCTTTTTAAGACCTTATATTTTTTCTTATAATATTTTTGGTAACTCATACACACTGATTAATATAGATATGAAATATTTAAAAGTTGTGTACTCGTGAATATAGGGTACACGCATAAAACGCGTATCCTCTGACTAGTTTATATTAAAAGGCGAAGGCTCTTAGCGAAATATCATTCGCCTTTTTTACCCTTTAAGAATTAATTTTACACTAGATAAAATTGTCATTTAAATCATTTTCCTAATATTTAGAACTTGGGAATTAATTACTATATTTTATGTATAAATCCTTCTTTATTTAAACTAGGTAGAAAATCCTAATATTTAGTATTTTAAAATCAATTAAACTTTCACTTTACATCAATCGCTTAAAAAGGAAAAACCACCGACGTAACATACTTTTACCACGTTTTCTCTCATATCCTTTCATTAACAAGAGGTACATTACCTATTATATATTTTCTTAATTCTGCAGTACTAACTAAATACTACTATCAATAAATTAATATTTTCCTAGAATAGAAGATTGTAAAACTAATGGTTTTTTGTCTCATGTATTAATAAACAAAAACTGTCGTCCTTGGAATATGTGTCAAGTACTATAAGAAATAATTTATTGAATAGTCAATTAATTTTTTTATTTAACTATTTAAATGAATTAAAACTTTATACATTAAAATCTTTCTTATTTGAATTATGTAGAAAGTCCAACCATTTAAAAATTTAAAACTGTTAAGAAACACTTTATTCAAATCTAACTTTAGGAGTTTAAATTCATTAAATTTTACTTATTAATTTTTTTCTTATTTAAATTATGTAAAAAGTCCAAAACCTTTAAAAATATTAAGAGTCTATTGTACATAAATCTTAAACTTAAAAATTTATATTATATTAAAAGTACAAAGTCTCTTGCAAAATGTGCTCGTATTTTTGACCACTTTAAAATTGGAACTCACACTAGAACAAAAAAGTTATTTAATTATCTCCCTAAGATTTAGGACCTTTAAATTAACTAATATTTTTAAGAATTTAAAATCAACCATTATACGTTGATTTAGTTGTCCAACAAAAATACATCCAAGTATCATATTATATTTGTCAATGCCATATAACAACATTCTATTTACCAACGCCATATCATTTAAGACAAGTGTATACGGTACCAGACCTATCCGATTGTGCTATTTGATCGAGACCAGGGGATAGCATCGAGGGTTAGCCTCATAATGGATCAGACCAGAACACGAAGACGAGGTATCGAGTCCAAAGATCGAGGTGTCTGTCGAGATCGAGGCCAGCAGCAATCGAGATCAAATATGACAGACTTCAAGCAAAGCACAATAACGGATAAGCGAGATATATGTGACCAGCCGAAGATCATGGCGTAAATCTCGGAACAAATCAAATCAGGGGCGGTTATCTAGTTAATCATGGGATTTGCTTCCGGAATTAGAATTGTACCATAAATAGGATTCCTCTACTATGTAAAAGGGATCCTAATCATCTTGTAAACACCTTACGTTTACGCAAATCAAAGCAATCCAATATTCTCTCTTTAATTCACATTCTCTTGTTTATCAGTTTGTTGCATTTTAACTGTTCTTGCACAGCTAGCTCGAGGGTATTCGAGCTCGGGGGCTAAGCTCTGTTCAAACACTAGTTCGCCTCATATTATTGTTAATTTCTATTATTACTCTTTACATTTGCTAATTGGTACTAGGTGAAATCATGTATCCTAAAAACACAATATAAGTTTAATTTTTTAGTGGGTCCTATCCCCATAGCCATTCATGAAATGGGGAATGGATATCATCAGCCCTCTGCCATCGGTCCCAGGTAAAGCTAAGTTCATTTTATTTATGATTTACTATTTCTCTAAGTGGATTGAAGCACATAGGCTTTTGAAAAAGTCAGAGTAAAAGAAGTCATAAACTTCATTTTGGATCACATCATATGCCGATTTGGGATACCCCGTCGTGATCGTATTCGACAATGGAAAATAATTCATTGGTAGCAAAATAACAAAGTTCCTCGAAGATCACAAAATAAAAAGTATCTTGTCGATGTCATATCACCCTAGCGGGAACGGACATGCCGAATCGACAAACAGGACCATCATTCAAAATCTAAAGAAGAGTTTGAACGAAGCTAAGGGAAAGTGGAGAGAAATTTCCCAAAGTCCTTTGTGCGTATCGCGCAACGTCAAAATCCAGTACGGGGGCAACACCGTTCTCCTTAGTATATGGCATCGAAGCTGTGATCCTGGTCCAAGTCGAGGAACCTAGTGTTAGGTTTCGATGCACAACGGAAGAGTCAAATCACGAGGCCATGAGTACACGCCTCGAATTGCTAGATGAAAAATAGGAAGCCGCCCTTGTTCGAATGGCCACCCAGAAATAGAGAATCCAAAGATATTACAATCGAAGAGCCAATCTTAGACACTTCAAAATTAGGGACTTAGTTCTGAGAAAAGTCACCATCAACACTCGAAACCCAAATGAGGGAAAGCTCGATCCAAGCTGGGAGGGACCATATCAGGTCCTCAACATCGTCGAAAAGGGATCTTACAAACTTAACACGATGAACGACGAATAGTTGCCAAATAATTGGAACATATCAATGATATTGTTGCTAAGGTATGACCTTCTCTTTTTTCATTTTCATTTTATACTAACTTGTTGCAGGTGTTCGATCGAAGGCATCGTTCTCTCTACAAACAAAGTCCTTAGTTCTGAAAGTACGCGTTGCACTCTTTTTCCCTTCAACCGGTTTTTATCCCAAATGGATTTTTTCGGCAAGGTTTTTAACGAGATAACCATTGTTTGTGCTAACTTATAACAATTCAACAGTACTCGAGGCTTCTTTACAATCAACCTCGAATACTGGGGGGCATCATCCTCTGATGTTATGTTTTCAAGGAAAATACTTTGTGTCAACAGGTTCTCGATAGGTAAATTTTTTAAAGGGCCAAACAGTTAAATGACTGTGTCCATGTAGATTACTCGAGACTTAATGACAAAATATGTACGCATGAATGATATATTAAAAAGTATTTTTTCCTTACCTGATGTTCTATGCCTTAGTGAAATTTCTACTTTACAATTTCATACTTATGATCTATTGTGAAAACTAGCTTAAGCATCGATCACAACAATTTTCTACTTTATAATTTCATACTTATCGGGCCAGTGCCCTCCCCCGGCCTTTGCGTCAGCCTCTAGCAACCTGGGGAGCAGCTTCTACTAGGTCTGGAACGTTCGTCGTGCGCGACCTAACCATCTGTGAGAGAATAGAAGAAGAAAATTTTTAACTGCATGATAGAAGATGAATAAAGAGTAGTTTTCTAACACCCTATAGCCGCTCGAAGATAAGTACAGATATCTCCGTACGGATCCGGAAGATTTTATTAGATTTTCTCATGACTTGTGAGACCTATGTGAACCTAGTGCGTTGATACCATATTATGACGACCCAAATTCCATTATAGGATGTGATGGCCCCCAACACTACTGTTAGGCAAGCCAACCCTAATCAACTAGTGGGTTCTCATTTATTTTCATAAACAATCCCAACATTTGCTTAACTTAAATTTAAAATAGTCGATAATTAACAAATTCATAAGAATACTGAATCGGTAAAGATTTAAGGGATTCATAATAATAAAATACAATCCAAAAATAATAGTCTGCTAATGTGTGTGCCAGGATCTAATGTCACAAGTACGAGATCAACTAGTAGAATGTACAAAACTATAACTATCTTATTGCCTAAAACAGAATAGACAGTAATAACAAAAAGAGAGACTCTGGCATGCTACTGAACGACTCAGAAGTGGGCAGCTCACCGTGAGATCTCGATAAGGTATCAGGAATGTGCGTCGGACGGGTAGCTAGATGCACCTACCTCAGATCCTGTACAATTAAGTACAGAATTGTAGTATAAGTACATAAATAGTATGTACCCAACAAGTATCCATATCGAAGAAGTAGTGACAAGGGGTTTACTTGACACCTATTAGGGTCAATAATAATATAGTTTAAATGTTACGCTAAGCATGAATAGCAGGAATACAATGACAGTCCACAAACAAGGAGAAATAAGATATTCTTTAATAAATAACATATCAATTTCAGTCACATCATGTAATAACTTACATTTCAAAGCATTTAAGCAGTGTAAATAACAGAAAGTTCCACATAAATAACATGCACACATTGTGTCAAGGTCAAACGACCCGGTCCAATATATAATTAAACTGTGCTCTTCCAGAGGGTCGAATGACGCGGACCATAAATGCATTTATTTACTGCCGAGGCGCTCGGCCCGATCCACAAATAACAATTTATTATCAAGGAAGCACATATTGCCCACTTATAGTCAAGTAATTCATACAGATTCTTAAGTAAGTGAGTATAGTCGTCTATATCTGCTTACCATTCCAGCATGACTTAAGTGATCTTAGTAGCAATAAAGACGCAAACAGTGCAAGTATAGCATGATACAGGTCCTAAACTACCCATACAATTAGCATAATAGTATCTATGTACGGACTCTCGTCACCATGTAAGTATGTAGGCCTCCAGATAGTTACATACATTTATTTAATTCACCTATGAGGTTAATTCCCTCTTACAAGGTTAGAAAGGAGACTTACCTTGCCCTAAAAGCTTACTTCCAAATTCAAGAATGTGCTCAAACCCTCAAATCGGAGTTGAATGATCCAAAACTATTTAAATGGGTTAAGAACTAGTTAATATATGATCAAGAGTTCATATTCTAACTATTGAGACAATTTTTCAACTCTGAATGCAAGGTTCCTGTCACGACCCCAAACCCGGTCGTGATGGCGCCCAACCCAACGGCTAGGCAAGCCCGACCAAATGTGCTCTCAACCCGAGCTTAGAGTTCATAAACCATTTATTTAGAAATCCTTAATAGTGATATAAACCAAATAAACTGATAGTCAAAAAAATATCCCGAAAATCTCACAGAACAACATATCTTCCCAAAGACCTGGGGTCACGAGTCAAGAGCCTCTATCAGAATATCAGAACAATACTGAAAATAAATCTACAAGTCTGAATGTACGCGGAAAGAACAAAACAGTAGAGTAATAAGGAAAGTGTCGGGTCCTGCGGACGCCAGGCAGCTACCTCGACGATCCCAAATGGGGCTCTAGACCAGCACCAAGCTCAGCTAAGCTTCCAAGTACCTGAATCTGCACACATGGTGCAGGGAGTCGAGTGAGTACTTCCAACTCAGCGGTAATAAAAGTAAATAATGCTGAGGAAAAGAAAACCACACAAAG